>OX451737.1:668928996-669131496 GCA_948472305.1 Vicia faba
TAGTCGTTATATTTGTGTATATTTTAGTGGAATTTATCGACTCACTTTATTGTAATCCTTTGAATAAACCTCAACTTGTGTGTGTATTTGTACATATTGAGTATAATCGTGTTTTGTGTAAATATTATATCTTTTGATAGTTTTTCATCCCTTTTGTAGGTATTCATTCATAATTGGAGCATCGAGTAATAAAAGTCAAAGACACAACTTCAAAGATGTGATTTTGAGCAATTTATCAAGGAATAAAGCTCAATTTAAAGAAGAGAAAAATCATCAATTTGGTTGATATTTATTCATTGTTATATAGGGCATTGAATAAGTTTTCCAACGCTTCAAACTGTGCGCAAATCGAAGTTACGATTCTCAAGTTATGGCGAAAACAAAAAGTTTTTTTTTTGAGACAACAGGTTTGGCGCTAAGCGTCCTCTATGCGCGCTTAGCGCGCCCTACGACTTCAAAACTCATTAAATATGTGAAAAACACATTTTTTAAGTTATGAGTTTCGTATTTTTGAGTCCCAACACCATCAACTTTATTTTTTGGTAGAGAGAGACTTAGAAATAACATTTGGAGGTTGCAATCGGATAATCCGGAGTCGAATTTCTCATCAATTGGTGTTGACAAACTAAGAAATGTTTGATTCTTCTTCTTCTCTTCTCTTTGTAATCTTTATTTTTTGGAGTTCGTATGTGTATTTACCTTAAATATATGTATATTTATTAGTCATGACGTTGTGTGGAATCTCTTTTACAAATTAATACTGGTGTTTGTTCTTGATTTTTGCTTTATCGCGGAGGTTTGGTTTGTCATATACATATGCTTTCCGAATCTCTCTCTTGAATGGATATCTATTAGGTTCTAGATTCTAAAAATATATTTAGGCTTAATATTCATGTGGGTATCGGTTATAAAAAGCATCTAGGTTGCTTGAATTACGCGCAAAATCGCCTCTGAGAGTATTACGAGTGATGTCTCACTTTGTGATAAGAATAGTCTTAGTGTGAGTGACATGTGATGGTATTGATGAGTAGTTTAGGTTGAGTACAACTGAGTAGTGAGTTTAAGTATTTGATAGGGTAGATGTTGTACCCCAAAATTTTCTCTCCCATATCTCTCAATACATTTCAAGTAAGGTCCTCAAATTGCTCAAGGAAGTCCAAGGGTTGACCAGACAAACTCTCTCCTAAGGCAGTCTACCTCAAATTAGGGTTTCAATTTGCATCAATATGTTTGAGTCTAAAGGATCCCAAATGATCACCATTGTCCTAATATGTTCTCAAGATCATCCATGTCAAGTATCAAGCCTTGCAGAGGAAGTTTGCTCAGTCAATTGCTCAAAGGCCTGAAAATCGACTGTGCTAGGGCAAAAGTCAATTGTGGCCCACATACAGTCAAACTTCAAGATTCTTGGTCAAAACCATCATTTTGAAGTGTTATTCATCATTTGATCAAGGGTTGATCATGATTCCTCAAGGATTGCTCACAATTCATCAAAACCTAAAAATTGCTAAATTAGGGTTTTGCAGGAAAAGTCAACTAAATTTTGACCAAGCATGACTTTCTCATACTTTATTAGAAATGACCCATCCAAAGCTCATTTTTAATAGTATGAAATTCCATACAAATCATCTTTACCTCCCAAGTTCAAAATATGCACTCACAAGAAGTTATGAATTTGGACATTATAGGTCATTTTGAAAAGTAAACAAAAACACTTTTTTTGTCAAAGCTTCATACATGAACATGGAAGACTCAATTGATATGATACAAAAAGGGTTTCTTAGAGGACATCTTGAGCTTTCTAAAAAGTCTAAGAACACATCTCTAGGGTCAAAATTCAGGAAGTTATGCATTGGTGAAGTTGACCTTTTTTGCAAAATTGTCAAAAGTCAAAAGTGTCTCAAATTGCAATTTTTGTCAAATGGGCCTAACTTTTTATGCTTGCAATGAACTTGTAGCATGGTCCACAACCCATGAGCCCTGCCACTTGTCATTCTTTTATTTTTATCATTTATCTTGATTTTATTTCATTTAAATCAAATAAAATCAATAATAAATAATGAAAATATCAAAATCATTTAAACCTTGAGATTTTGTGCATATTTCAGGTCCATGAATAGCTGGCAATGAGATCAAATCGTGCAAGGCTTGTTTGTACACAAAAAGATTGGATTTTGGCTTGATTTGGAAAGATTTACATGAGAATCAAATCATGATCAATGATCATTATTGGATAAGATTTAAAGCAAATTTGTAAACCTAATTCACTCAAGGGTACATATAGAACAAATCCAGACCAAAAGCATAAGGGTTGGAGGCGTGAGAAGCTGAGGAAAAACTTGCAAAAAACTCAAGAAAAGTGGCAATCTGATTTCATAATTCCAGGCGCTTTCAAGCCATTCGAAGCACACCATTCACTTGTTGGACATCTAAGGAGTCTATCCCAATCATCAACAAGCGTTTTTGTGCCCAGATACGCACTGTAAGCACCTCACGATATCCCTAATTTTTTGAAATTGCAATTCATAATTCTGGCATTGTTAGCATATGTTATGGATATATTCTGAATCTTTGAGACATTTGCAAGCTAATGGTAATAATTAATTGCATTTTTGCTAACCATACAGAGATCCACCATTGCTAGGTTTTCCTTGCTCGTTTTAGGGTTTTCTCATGCAGGTAAAATTGGTCCAAAAGAGGGGTACCATGGTGTTCACAAGGCCAAGACGAATTGGCATGTACCATTAGTTTTCATTTATCATGCTTGTATGAGATTCTGGAAATATGCAGGGACTGTACCTACAGAGAACGTCTGTAGGTAAAAGTTGTTTTACCTAAGACGACGGATGCTGGAGAAGATGATGGCGTGGCGTGGCCTGACTGGCCCATTCAAAAATCCGCGCATTTTTATTATATTAACTTGCATTTCCAATATAATGTTTATTTGTCATTCCATGTACAAGAAGGCACGTTAGCTCAGTTGGTCAGGATGCGTTGGAAATTGCTAAAGGGCCTGGGTTCGATCCCCCGGTCCCCCATATTTGTTCAATGCAATTTTATTTTACATGATTAGGTGTGCAAGCATTCAAGATATCCACCATACGCCCTCAATATTCAACCACCAGATCTCCAACAAGCTGGATCCAAGAGCCATCCTCTGAAGGTCTACACTGCACCCTAGTCAACTTGCAACATGGGATCTGAAAGGTCAACATTGGACCAAGGCTTATTGGGCTTGAAAGTCAGACTGACACCCCCTTTTGCTTTGGATACCAGGCCCTTTTTCTTTATTCTTTTTATATTTTCCTTTTATTTATTTATTTTGTCTAAATTTATTTTCTAACATAAAAATTAATTCTTTTTTACAAAAAAACTCATAAAATCAATTTTTCATGAAATTAGAAATTTAGTTTTTTTTTTTTATTTTGTCAAAATTAATTTAATATTAGTTTAATTTAATTTTAGGGCAATTTTAACCTTTTGTAAATAAATTAAAATCAATTAGAAAATTAGGACTTGTTTGATTTAATTTTTATTTTTCTTTTCTTAAAATAACCAAAATATAAAATACGTCAAATTAATTATTTTTCTTAATTTAAATTATTAGTAATTAAGTTTGTGTTTATTTAATTAAAACCTTATTTTCTTAAAATAATCAAAACAACAAAAAATATTTATTTCTTTTAATTAGGTTTAGACGGGGTCAAAACCCTAATTTTCTCTCGTTCTCGATTCATCGCGCATTTATTTATTTTTGCGATATTAATGTAACTGCTCATGGGATGTAATAGTTTAATTGGGATTTTTCTCTTATTTATCGGTTTACGGTTTTTTTGGCTATGTAATTAATCCCCCTCCCCGAAGCCTTGTAATAGCGTAGTTTTATTTCTCGCATTTTAATTTTCGAAAATATTAACTGTTAGATGTATGATAATAGGATTGCATGACAATACTGTATGTAAATTTTAAAATGGTTAGCAAACCCTAAATGTACAAAGATACTAACTGAAATCAAATCACTCGCACATGCGCACTCCTAGGGTATACTCTCACTTCGGTTGCCTTTGGTAAATGATTATTAAGTATAGGATACTTTAGTGGTTACTCTCTTGTCTAAATAAAGATCAAATGTCCCGTTCGGAAATGTTTCCTCGGAAAGGTTGCCTCGGAAATGTTGCCTCGAATATGATCTTAAGATATTAGGGTTATTACTAAGACATCCTAACATTGCTTTAGTGATCGTACGTTCCTTTCGAATTGACCATTACAACTCCAACGACGGTGCTACCTACTCACTAATAGTGGGATAGCGCTGTCTAAAGGAAACAAGAACAGAAACATTCTTTTTTCGAGTAGGTAGATGCTAGTAGGTACTTGCTCAAAATCAAACTTTTCCACACTTACACTCTTTTCAAACAAAGTTTTCAAAACACTTCGTAACACTCTTGAAGACAGAAGCAAGGGTTAAAACGAAGTAAAACAAAAACTTTTCAAAATACACAAACACGGAAGCAATTTTTAAAATAATGAGCAAGTACCTAAGAGCCCGTGGAAAACCACGGAAAGAAAGGGTGCTAATACCTTCCCTTTCTATAACCTACCCCCCGTACTCAGAATATCTCGAAAAAGGAATTTTTCTGTGCTTTTTTCCTTTCCAATTGGATAAAATAAAAGTCGGTGGCGACTCTTGCTTACCGCGACATTTTGCGAACACAAACGCAAAATGCAAACCAGCATTTTCCTAAAACAGTCCAGTTCTGCCACCGTATCACAGAACTGGCGACTCTGTTGGGGAATATTAAGTGGGGTATACCTTAGGATTAGTTCATCATAAATTGCTTCCTTTGTTTGATTTGATTGCTTTACTTTTGAGGGTTTTATATTGGGAGTTACTATAGATCCTAACCCGGATCTGGGGACACCTTTTAGGTAAGTAGCAATAAATTATGAGGGAACTGTACGGCGTAGACCGGTACGGTTGAAGAAATAACTATGTTGATATGGCACATTGGTTGGTACCGATATCCCTTGTGGAGAAACAAGGAGAATACGAGGCTGCTATGTGTGTCGTTAAGCATCAACTGACCTTAGAACCCTTAATAGACTAACTTGGCCATTAGAAAGTAGTGAGATAGCCGGCCTCGGTGTAAAGCTTAGAACTGGTTGATACTCGATACTACACTCATTGAGACCATACTCTCGAGATAGTTTCGGCCGCAAGAAAAGATTGTGTGAGCTGAAACCATGACCGATGAAGGATGGTCAGTGATATTGAGAACCTCTAGAACTCGGTTACTATTATTAGGACAGGTTGAAACCAACTGAACTTCAAGAGGGTAGTACCTAGACCCCATGCAAGCCTGAAACTTAAGGGCTCTTGTGTGACTTGTTTGCCTTTACCATGTCTGTTATTTACTATACCTGTTGTGTGTTTTATCATGACATCATGCATCATAACATAGCATGCATACTTCATTATACTAACCATTTCAAAGACCGAGGGGATTTATCTTTGTTCTGTTTTGCAGATTATGGTTTTCGTGTGCAGAAACACCATTCGAGTTAACTTTATGCAAATACCTGCTCAACTCAAAGATTTAGCCTCGAGAGTTTCTGATACTTCTTCATTCATTAGGAGACATGGTCAGCTTCTTAGCTTGGTTACCTCAAAATTTGATGAGCAGATGATGAGTGTGCTTTTCCAGTTCTTCGATCCGGTGCATCATTGCTTCACTTTCCCGAATTATCAGCTAGTTCCCACTATAGGAGAGTTTTCTCACTTATTGGGCATATCCATCCTTGAGAAGATGCCCTTCATAGGTTTGGAAGAGACTCCTAGACCAGAAGACATTGCTTCATCTCTAAATTTGAAACGGGCTGATGTAGTATCAAATTGGGAAACACGAAGCGGGGTTGAAGGTTTCTTAGCCAAGTTTCTGATAGATCAAGCTCAACTATTCTGGGATAACTTGGATTTTCAAGCTTTTGAAGACATCTTGGCTCTCCTTGTCTACAGTTTGGTTCTTTTCCCGAATCCAGATTCCTTCATAGATGTGAATGCAGTTAAGATCTTCCTGTCTCGAAATCCGGTGCCTACTCTTCTGGGTGATATCTTACTTGCCCTCTATACTCGTACTGTGCGTAGAAGAGGGACCCTCATGTGTTGCATGCCATTGCTGGCGAGGTGGTTTATTTCGTACCTCCCCAAGTCCGTATTGAAGAATGAGGAAGGTTTAGGATGGTCCTACAGGATAATGTCCCTTGCCCATACAGACATTCTTTGGAGTTCTAAAGCTATGAAAAGCATTGCTGTCATTAATTGATGTGGGGGATACCCTAATGTCCTGTTGCTTGGAATTAGAGGGGGAATAACCTACAATCCTTGTTTAGCTTTGCGAAAGTTTGGTCGTGCCCGGAGAGACGGTCCTCATGAGCTACTTCTTACAGATATTGCCTTTGATTACAAGGAAGACGTTGACGAGCATCGTCGAAGGTTTATACGAGCTTGGGGCATGGTGAACAGGTATGACCCTCAAGAGTTAGGACCAAAGAATTCTCTCCCTATGCAACCTTATCTCCAGTGGGTCCGAACTCGAGCCCAGAAGCTTGGGATGCCTTATGAAGTTGTGTTGCCAGTGATTGTGGAGCCTACCAATGAAGAGGGCATTCCTTATACAGTCCTTTATCCCTACATGCCCACTGATCTTGGGGCATTGAAGAGATCCTGGATTCAGCTGAAAGAGGAAAGAGATACCTACCGGGAGAAGTATCATGAGAAAGAAAGGAAAATCTTGAAGCTCACCAGGCAACTCGAGAATGAAAGAACGATCAATGACTACGTCAGCACCAAGGGGAAGCGTCCATGGGATTTATGATTTTTGCTTTTTCTAGTTTAAGATTTGTTTTTTTTTATTTATTTCTTTGTAACGCCTCAAAGGCATTGTTGAACCTTTTACAAGTTTAATATAATAAAGTTTTTTTATTTATTGGTTTGCAAATTTAAATCTCCCAAAGTCTTTGAAATCATTACATACGCATCCCATTATCATGCACATCATTACAGGTACCATTACAGGTTTCTCATCTCCTTCGCTGTTTATTTCAGCACGAAATGTCTTCTGAAATACCTACCGATCAAGCCATCAAAGCTCTTCAGGCACAAAATGCCCAATTCCAAGAGATGTTCTTGAACTTGGCTAAAGGGCAAGAGGATTTAAAGACTCTCATCCTGAAGGAGAAGAAGAAGAAGAAGAAGAAGAAGAAGAAGAAGAAGAAGAAGAAGAAGAAGAAGAAGAAGGTGGTTCTTCTGAATATGGGTAACAGATTTGGGAATAGGTTGCGACAGGAAGTTGATCTGTCTCTTTCATCCAAAGGAGAGGAGGACCAAGAAGAAGAAAAGGGTCCTGGTCCTTTTGTCTCTAATAATGATACTGATTTTGATGATGACCAATATCCTCCTGCTGAGGATAGGTACAAACAACTTGAAGACCATCTGAGTGCTATGGAGATTCAGAAGATCCCTGGTTTGAATTTCGGAGATCTGGGACTGGCATCTGGAGTGGTGATCCCTCACAAGTTCAAAGCTCCAGTTTTTTCCAAGTACGATGGAGTATCCTGTCCAAAACTCCATCTTCGTTCATACGTCAGAAAAATCCAACCTTACACTGCTGATAGAAATTTGTGGGTACATTTCTTTCAAGATAGTCTGTCAGGGACTCAGCTTGAATGGTTTTACCAATTGGAAGGAACTAATGTCCGAAACTGGGAGGACCTTGCTGCTGCTTTTTACAAGCAGTATCAGTATAACGCCGACCTTGTTCCCACTCGTACTCAGCTTTAGGGTATGTCTATGGGTGCAAGTGAAGGTTTTAAGGACTATGCTCAGAAGTGGAGAGATTTGGCTGGAAGATTCCAACCCCTTTGTCTGACAGGGAGTTGGTTGACATGTTTCCAGGGACGTTGTCTGGTCTATTTTTCAATCATCTGATTGGAAGTTCATCATCTGGGTTTACTGAATTGATTTTGACCGGGGAGAGAGTAGAAGCTGGTATCTGAAGTGGTAAGATACAGAAAGGTGCTTCATCAAGTGCAGAAAAGAAGCCTTTCACCGGTAAGAAAGAAGCTAGTGCAGTTTATGGCTCGAGGAGCCAAAGCAGACCTGAACATCGTCAAGCAGTAAATGCGGTAGTAATATCAAGACCCACTGTTTCCCCACAACGCAACAATCAGCAAAGAATGGAGAGACCGCATAGACAGTACACTCGGCTTAATATGACATTGTCTCAAATTCTACCACAATTGTTGAAGACCAACCTGGTAACTCTGAGGGAAGCCCCAAAGAATCACAGCACCATATCTCCACTGTATAATTCGAACGCCCGCTGCGCCTATCACTCCGATAACCCAGGTTATGATACGAACAACTGTTGGGCCTTAAAGAATAAGGTGCAAGACTTGATCGAAGCTAAAGAGATTGTGTTTGACGCTCCGGAGAAGCCCAATGTCATAACTGCTCCCATGCCCAAACATGATCAGGGAGTTAATGCAATTGAAGATGGTGAAGAAGAGTCAGATATCGACAGCTGGATTTACCCGACTACCAACGGTGGATTGAACAACTGGACGGTGAAGGACTTCGTGCCCGTTTCTTTTATTACACAGTAATTGACTTTTGTTTTGAGATTTGTAACAGACAATTTGAAACTTTACGGCCCGGTGCCTTGCCCGAGGCACCTTGGTTTTGTTTGTGAGGGCTTATTATTTGTCATTTTCATATATCATCAATAAAGCATTGGACGTTTTCTTGCATTACAAATTTTGTGCTCCTTGTTTTTCCTTTCTATCTCGCACTTTACCAAAACAACTATTGTCTTACACACACTCACATATCATAATGCAGATCCATATCCACTCTGGATCCCATTGATAACAACTCTGCTACTGCCAGTTATGACTTCGAAAGTCCGATCAACCAAGCCTATGACGGAGGTGAGGATGATTGTGAGGTGCCTGTGGAACTTGCTAGACTGTTACTACAGGAAGAGAGGGCTATACAGCCTCATGAGGAGCCAGTGGAATCAGTGAATTTGGGTACGAAGGAAGACAAGAAAGAGTTCAAGATAGGTGTGAATCTAGAGCCTAGTGTCAAGAAACGGTTGATACAAATGCTACGTGACTATGTTGAGATCTTCTCTTGGTCTTATAAAGATATGCCTGGTTTAGACACCGACATTATGGTACACCGCCTGTCGACTAAAGAAGACTTCCCTCCAGTAAAGCAGAAGGTTCGCCGTATGCGCCCCGAGATGTCTGAGAAAATCAAAGCTGAGGTCATGAAACAGTTTGACGCCGGATTTCTAGCTGTCACCTCTTACCCGCAGTGGGTTGCCAACATTGTTCTGGTACATAAGAAGGATGGTAAGGTACGGATGTGTGTAGACTATAGAGATATGAACAGGCGATCCCCAAAGACGATTTCCCACTGCCTCACATCGATGTTCTGGTCGACAACACCGTGCAACATAAGGTCTTCTCCTTTATGGATGGTTTTTCCGGTTACAATCAGATAAATATGGCTCCCAAAGACATGGAGAAGACAACCTTCGTTACACAGTGGGGAACCTTCGGTTATAAGGTAATGCCTTTCGGGTTGAAGAATGTTTGGGTAACTTATTAGCGCGCCATGGTCGCTTTGTTCCACGACATGATTCACCATGAAATTGAGGTTTACGTTGATGACATGATTGCAAGGTCCCAGACTGAAGAAGAACACCTTGACCATCTCCAGAAACTGTTCGACAGGTTGAAGATGTACAAGCTGAGGTTAAACCCGAACAAGTGCACCTTCGGGGTGAGGTCT
This sequence comes from Vicia faba, assembly GCA_948472305.1. NCBI lineage: Eukaryota > Viridiplantae > Streptophyta > Magnoliopsida > Fabales > Fabaceae > Vicia > Vicia faba. The sequence continues at coordinate 668,938,856 of OX451737.1, forward strand.
GGTAAGCTGTTGGGTTTCGTCGTTAGTGATAAAGGTATTCAAGTGGATCATGCAAAGGTGAAGGCTATACAGGAGATGCCAGCTCCCCAAACGGAAAAGGAATTTAGAGGATTTTTAGGACGTCTGAACTACATCGCCCGATTCATTTCACATTTGACTGCTACTTGTGATTCAATCTTCAAGCTGCCGAAGAAAGATCAAGTGGTAGAATGGAATGATGAGTGTCAGACCGCTTTCGAAAGGATAAAGGATTATCTCTAAGAGCCACCCATTATGATGCCTCCAGTTGAAGGAAGACCTTTGATCTTATACTTGACAGTGCTGGATAATTCAATAGGGTGCGTGCTGGGGAAGCATGACGAGTATGGCCGAAAAGAGCACGTTATTTACTACCTTAGCAAAAAGTTTACCGACTGCGAGACCCGATACTCGTTGCTCGAGAAAACTTGTTGCACTTTGGCATGGGCTGCTCGCCGGCTGAGACAATATATGCTGACTCACACTACCCTATTGATATCAAAGATGGACCCAATCAAGTATATCTTCGAAAAGCCTGCCTTGTCCGGAAGAATAACAAGATGGAAGATGATCTTAACTGAGTATTGTGATACGATGGGAGAACTGACTTGAGGTTTTGCGTTTCGTTGCAAATGTCGCGGTTTAGCAAGAGTCTCCACCGACTTTTATTTTATCCAAAAGGAAAGGTAAAAAAGCACAGGAAAGACCTTTGAGATGTTTTCTTGAGTTCGGGGGGTAGATTATGAAAAGGGAAGGTGCTAGCACCCTTTTCATCCATGGTTTTCCATGGGCTCTTATTTACTTGCTTATATCACTTGCTTTGCTTTTGAGATTGTTTGAAATGGTGCTTTGTGTTTGGTGTGATTTTTGAAAGTATTTTGAAAAATGGCCATCGTTTAGGCAATCTTTGTAATGATTCTCGTTCGTAAGAATGTATACAAAGATGTTTGTCTTTTGAAAAATGTTTCAATGTTTTGAAAGTTGTTTGGAAAATATGTGTGTGTTTGTTTTGAAAATAGCAAGGATTGTTTGGAAGAGAGCAAGTAACTAGGAACTATCTACCCTACTCAGATGTCTTTCCTATGCATTTTTATTCCTTTGACATTGTTGATTTACCATTGATTTGGTAAACAAACCTATCTTTGGATGTTAAACGGGACGGGCGTGGGTCATCGTATGACCATGATAGCAATGTTACCAAGTATCTTTAGCATTTTGAGGGACCAAGATCATTTGTTTTAGGCAACCTTTTGATAGCGTCATCTAGGGACTATGATCTTTTGTTTTGTTTTGCTTTGCCAACATACTTTGCATGCATACCATGGCCATTTTGTTAGGCAACCAAGTGGGTGAAACCCTAGGGGTGCTTGTGTGCATTGTGTGCCATTTTACATGCTTTGGATTGTCTTGGATTGGGTCATTCTATTTGTTTGTTTTTTGTCTTGTCATGCAAAACCCTAGTTTACTAACATGGTATAAAGGCGATAAATTGCGTAAAGTAAACTAAACTATTACAACAATTATTATGGGAAGGGGGATACAAGTTTTTGAATGAGGATATTGCACAAAAATAAACCCTAAAATACTATTACAACCCAATTGAATTATTGTGCAAATTAAATAAAAATACAAATAATAAAAATGCAATAAAATGTAATAATGCAAAAATGTTTTATATTTGATTTTTTATATGAGAAAATGATTTATGAAACCCTAGAAAATAAGGAAAAATAATATCATTATTTTTGGAAAGGGGTGAAACCCTAATTTTTTATTAAAAGAAATATATATTCTATATTATCAGTTTGTTCATTTTTTGTACAAGAAATAATAAATAATATTATATACAAATATTAAAAATTAAAATATGTATGAAAATAATTATTTTATGTGTGAAATAATAAAATAAAAATAGATAGTATTTTTTTAAATTGTATTTACAAATTTATTTAAGAAAATAAATTCTATAAACCTAATAAACTATTTTTTATGCCAAAAAATAATAAATAAAATAAAATAAAATGCAAAAAATAAAGAAAATATTTTTCATGATTTTTTATGGTTCAGAAAAATAAATGAAAACAATAAATATAAAAATGAAAAGAAAATATGAAAAATAAACAAAATAAGGCCAGGGGGTGTGGATATCAAGTCAGGGGGTGTGAAAAGTAGAAATAACAAGGCCCAGGCGCGCCAAGGCCCAGACAGGTCATCCTTGTCCTCCAACTTCCTTCCCTGCGTGCGTTTTTGCTTCAACTATGTAACTTTCTATAGCTTGCATAAAAATGAAAACCCATAACATAAAAAATGTAGCTTGTAATCTCACGATTCCAATGATATAAAATTTGTAACTTAACTCTAAAAGACCAGGGAGAATTTTGTAACCCCTAATTTCTGACCTAATTTTTTTAGCATGTCCAACATTCAAATTCTCTTAGCTCAGTTAATATAAATGACAACTATGCATATGTACAACTTCACCATGCTAGAGACTACATTTTTGCTTCACAAATCGTGGCTTGAGGATACCTAAATAGAGAGATAATGTTTTGAAAAATACCTCCTTCAGCTGGATTTGGATATGGCAATGTGAGGACTTTGAGTGAGGCCTGAGGATCGTGTGAGCTTCCTTGAAGTTCCCTCAAGTTATTCCAATGCTTAGCTTGCCTTGAGGATGCTTGAAACTCCCTGTAGAAGTCAAGCTGCAACCTTCCAAAATGAAAATGGTGATGGCTGAAGAAAGGGTTACAGCAACAATGTAAGGGCTTGGATAGCTTGGATATGATGTGGATGAAGTGTTTCAATTGTCAAAAGGCAAAACGCACGAGCAAATATTGAACTTGTTATGATTTTGCAGAAACTGCAATGCTTGGGCAGAAATTTGTGTTTTCTGAGTTTTAGAGTGTTTTAGATCTTTTTCAATCGTGTTCTGGCTTGTAATAAGTTTGTCAATGTGTATAGAATGATGCCAATTCCAACCTTTATCAGCTTGTACAAGTTTTAAACTTTTGGCCACTTTTCTTGCTTTTGAAGAAAAGTGAAGTGACTTAAGCAACATGCTTGTACTTGCTACCTCAAGGGCTGATAATAGTTGGTATGCTTTGCTTAATTCCTGTGGAAATTGTCTGCACCAAGAGAACAAGTCCAAGGCTCAAGGCTGATAAAGTTGAAAAAGCTTGCTTTATCAAAATGGCATTGTGAACTTTTGGCCATTTATGGAATTATTTCTTGTACAATGCTTCAATAGTGAAAACAAAGCCTTTATCCACTGAGTTAGCATTTAATTATGGAGTGTAGAAGGAGTTTAGTACCTGTAATGCAAGGTACAAGCATGCTTGATCAGATTTGCAACTTGATGCATTGTGAAAATGGCTTGAACAAAAGTGACAAAATGCCATTTTCTCCTCTTCGATTCTCCCTAACCATAAATGATCTTGGAGAGTTCTTAGACATTTTGGAAAGCTTGCAACATGCTCTAAAATCCATATTTGAAATTCATTTTGAGATACCTCTTGGAACTAGGTAAAAAATGCCCATTAAGTTGGGTCAAAAACCTGCCTATATTAGGGCAAATTTTAACTAAGTTAAAAAGTTTATGGACCCCTATTCACAAATTCATAACTTGATATCCAAGCATATTTTGGGAAAACTTTGTGAATAAAAATTGTATATTTCATGAAGGAATACAACTTTCATGTTGGAAGTTTTCTTTGAATCCAATTGCATCATGGTGAAAAAGTTGTGGAAAGTTGGGAAAAAATAAGAAAATTTCCATACTTAGAAAAATTCTAAGTTATGAAAAAATTTCAAATTAAAACCCTAATTTGCAAATTTAGTTTTCTTGACCAACAAGTTTCATATTTTGACATGTCTTGATGAATTATTACCCTTGGCATTTGATTTTGACCAAAAAGTCAAAGTTTGACTTTTCAATGCACAATTGACTTTTGATCAGTTGACTGCAAAATTCATCTGTCAATCCTATGTACTTGAGATATTTTGAACCATGTGATTAGGTCAAGATGATGAAATTGAGTCCTTGAAATAATGTTTGAACCCAATTGGTCATTGGCTAGGTTAAAAATCAGAAATTGCCATTTCTCAGTCAAAACCCTAATTTTAACCATTTTGCCCTTTTGATGATCTGATCAAATTTCTTAAGGAGTTGTGACCCAAACTTGATCAAATGGTACATAGGAGTCTAAAATGTTGTTGTGGATAAAAAATTATGAAGTTTGACTGTAAATTGGCCATGGTTGACTTTTTCCCCAATACAACTGATTTTTAGGTCAACTGTCCAATTGACTGGTCAAAAATGTGATTTAAGACTTGAAACTTGGTATGAGCAATCTTAGAGGTCCAACATGATGTATGAAAGTCACATTAAGCATTGATGGTCCAAAAATCCTTGTGCAAACTCAAACCCTAATTTCAGGTCATCAGTGCAAGAGGAGGTGTCTTGAGCTGACTAAACCCTAATCTTGTCTTGAGTCCAAGAAGTCTTGTGAGGAAAATCTTGATAAAAGAGAGGGAAAATTTTGGGGTACAACAAGTATGATATCCAATACACAACCCAAAAAGCAATCAAGGGGAGTGTATTGGCAGATCATTTGGCGCATCAGGCCGTGGATGATTACCAATCCATGAATTTCGGATGAGAACATTATGTTGGTGGCTGACTGTGAAGAACCTGGACCAGATGAAGGACCCGAGGAGGGATCCCAATGGTCCATGTATTTTGATAGAGCCTCAAACGCATTAGGTAATGGCATTGGTGTTGTGATCATATCTCCTGAGGGTTGTCATACTCCATTCACCGCCCGATTATGTTTTAACTACACCAACAATATGGCGGAATATGAAGCGTGCATCCTGGGCCTTCGAGCAGCTATTGACCTGAGGATTAAGTTCTTGAGTGTATTCGGAGATTCCGCTCTAGTGATTAGCCAGATCAAAGGCGAGTGGGATACGAAGCACCCAAATCTTATTCCTTACAAAGAATATGTGCTGACATTGCTCCCACACTTCGAGGAGATAACCTTTGAACACTTCCCAAGAGAGGAGAATCAGTTAGCAGACGCGCTAGCTACCATGTCTTCTATGTTCAAGTTCAGGTGGGACAATGAAGCTCCCTAGATTACCATTGAAAGGTTGGATGAACCCGCACGTTACTGTGACATTGAGACCAAAGAGGTAGCAGATAAACCCTGGTTTCACGAGATAAAGAGATATCTTGAGGCTCAAGAGTACCCCGAGGGTGCATCTGTTAATGATAAGAAGTTTCTGAGGAGGTTCGCTGCGAAGTTCTTCATCAGCAATGGCATTCCCTATAAGCGTAACCATGATTCAACCTTATTGCGGTGTGTGGAGAAAAGCGAAGTAGAAAGGATTATGGCAGAGTTACATGAAGGTACCTTTGGAACTCATTCTAGTGGACATACCATGGCAAAGAAAATCCTACAGACAGGATATTATTGGTCTACTATGGAAGCCGATTGTTATCAGCATTCTTGGACCTGTCATAAGTGCCAAGTCTGTGTTGATAAGGTGCATGTACCTCCAGTTCCTCTGAACGTCTTAACAGCTCCTTGGCCTTTTGCAATGTGGGGGTATTGATATGATCAGCGAAATCAGACCTACTGCGTCTAATGGGCATCTTTTCATTCTGGTAGCAATTGACTACTTTACAAAGTGGGTTGAGGAAGCTTCCTTTGCTACAGTAACCAAGAATGTCATGGCGCGGTTCATCCGACATAACTTGATCTGTCGATACGGTGTACCAGAGAGGATCATTACGGACAATGGTACAAATCTCAACAATACAATGATCATCGAGCTCTACAAACAGTTTAAGATACAACATCACAACTCTTCTCCCTACCGGCCGAAGATGAATGGGGCTGTTGAAGCAGCGAATAAGAATATTGATGGGGTTTAATCTGTAACGTATAGCCTAAATGTAGTACTGCAAGTGTACAGCCTATCGAAGTAATATATAAGATTATCGAACCACAGAGACCAATTGTCAATCTATCAACTCTATTGCTAAGGTGCTTATCTAAGGCGAACAAGAATATTGATGTGAGTGCAGTGCACAGAGTAAATGAGCGAGGTAAATAACAGTTTAAAAGACAGGTTGGAATGTAAATCATGTAATCAGATATTGGTCCGGTCATGCGTAGATGAAACTACTTATGGGGCAGTATTTTCTATTGATAGCAAAGAATCAATTTAACGGGAACTTGTAGCTTTTGACTACTAAGAACCTAGTTTACTCTTTAAATTAAATTCCTTTATTGTCACATATAAAGGGTGCCTTCCGCGTTAAAGAGGTAAACCTATTTTTAAGAAATTGATAGTTTTGACTTAACAGAAAATTAATTTTACTTGGAAAGATTAACTTAAAAAGACTTTTGGCTTTTGACCAAGAGTCAGATTTAAAACCTACAAACGCGTCCGAAAATAGTTTCAAAATCGTTTTCTAAAAAGGTCAATGATTCCTATTTAACCAATCAACGGCTTTCGCTCTTTTTGTTTGGTTAAATAATAATCAAGTCGTATCATTAGTTTGGACGGCTTTCGATCTTACCCAATAAACATTTAAACATAATTGACTTAAGTTAAAAGCAAAACATCCCCAAAGTATTTTCACTAGCATGATAATTAGAACATGACCATGATGACAATCATTACATCCAAACCTTTATAGTTTAGCCAGACATAATAAGTGTGAGTCTATAAAACGTGTAGACTATGGTAAGAGCATTTAGAGTCTATAAAACGTGTAGACTATGGTAAGAGCATTTAAAGTCTATAAAATGTGTAGACTATGGTAAGAGCATTTAAAGTCTATAAAACGTGTAGACTATGGTAAGAGCATTTAAAGTCTATAAAACGTGTAGACTATGGTAAGAGCAATTATAAGTAAAGAAATGCAATAAAATAGAACCTTGCTCCAGTCGGAGACTTGAATCTGATACAAATCTACGGAATGGTAAGGCTGGTATGATGAACTTCAACCAAAGTGCTCCAAGACTCGATTACAACTCAATCTACACCGCAATAACTCCCCGATGTGAAGAGATTATTACTTTACAGAAACTGATAGTATATGGCTTAAGATTGTACTAAGCTTGGATGAAACTAAAGAATGAAAATCGAAAACTATTTATAGAGGATCCTTGAGATGCGTAAAGACCAGCATGCCCCTTAACTTCTTTTGAGCGGGAATCTTTTTGTGAAGGCCGCGGGCGCGGTGGCAGTGGCCGCGGGCGCGGTGGCTGGAACTGCCACATCATGGGAACGTGGCAGTTGGTCTCTGGGTGAAAGTGGGCCACGTCATCGCGTTCCCTGTAGCCAGCGCGGCGCTGAACGCCATAAGTGCAGAATATCTTGAAAAACCCTAATTTCTTGGCGTTTTGGCTCATTTCTTCACAGAAGGCTCTGAAATGACAAGAATCCTGAAAACAAAGGAAAAAGGAACATAATACGAGAAAATGATAATAAAAACTAAGGAAAACATGTGATATTTGAGTCAGAAACATAGTGCGATTTAGTGCGATCAAATCCTCCCACGCTTAGACCTTTGCTTGTCCTCAAGCAACAACTCTTAGAAGTAGATGAAAGAAAATTATGGTGTATACAGGTTTTGGGCAAAGACGGCTTCTAAGTCCGAGTAAGGGTGTGTTGTCAGGCACTAACTATCTGAATCAAGGGTATCGTAATTACACTACTCGCAGAAATGCGGACATAAACCTCATAAGTATACAGATCGATCCTAATATCCTTACTATGCTAAGACTTCTTTTTGTACGAGGTCCTTTTTCATTCAGGCGCAATCACATTAAGCCCGTTATCCATACATACTCATGGTGTAGTGACCGGTTAGTGACTCTGATCTCAAGTGATGGGATTCTGGTACAAGAGTTGGTTTAACCCCTTTTTATGTTACCCATTTGCAGTTGCGGGGGATCGGACCGTAGTCCGCCCTACCAAGTCCAGCACCAGATACCTCTGGACCAACTACAACGGATGTGCCTTATATTTTTTTCTTTGTTTTTATTAGTGCTTACAACTTTCTTGAGTTGAGTAATCTTTGTGAGGATCACCCAACTCGTAGTCGTATTCATACTTTATTTTATAACTTTTAAGGCAAAATAGAGATCATCCACTTATATTCATCGATCCTACACTTAGAGCATGCTTAGGCCGGAGCTGACTGCTAAGATAAACTACTTGAAGACCTATTTGTACAGTTTTATTCAAAATCATAGCATATTGGGAAGAAAGGATCTAATCTAAATGTTCAAAAAAGGCTTACGGTGTTAAAACGATAACGAATTTTTCAAAAAGTGAGTGCCCAAGAAATAGACCCTATCTAGGACCTGCCTCATAGCCCAAATCCTTAAAAACAACCACAATTCTTTGAAAAAGAAAAATTTTGTAAGGCTAAAAAGTGGGGGAAATGAAAGGGTACACTACGCAGAAAGACTCGCCTATCACATGCATTTTATTAACTACGAATATAACATACCTAAAAGGAAAAATGCGGAAGGGAAATAAAAGCAGGAAAAACGGGAAATAAAAGCGATAAATGCTCCTCCCACACTTAAATCGGACATTGTCCTCAATGTTCCAAAATAAGGTAGGAGGAGGTACCTGAAAACACTAGTGGGGGCCACTAGGACCTTCACCATCCTGGTTGGTACGACCGGAACGGCGGCTACGGCTGCGACGGCGGCTATCTCGGTTCAAAACAAGCTGCTCCATTCTCTCTGTCAAGGCGGCATTTGCCGCTTGTAGCTCTTGGGTCCTACCAATGAGGGTGCCTTGGGTTGCCTCCATCAATTGGAAGTGACGAGCGTATGTGGTCTGGTTTAGGTGCTGTTCTCTCTGGAAAGCCAACTGACTTTCCATAATAGTGCGCAGAGAGCTAGCATTTTGCTCTTGGGATGCTTGCATGAAGGCCATGTTATCGGTCGCCTGTTGCTGCAAAGTAGCAAGGAGGGTGTCCCTCTGGGCCTCTCGGGCCATATGCTCACGCCACATGTCCTCAGTGACATGGAAACTAGGAGTTGTACCTGCATGTGGGTTAGAAGTAGATGGTGTCGTGTGTGGTGGTGAAAAGTGGGGCGGTTCCTCCGTTTGGAAATCGTACTCATCATCAGTGTTGTTACCCTCATTTAAAGGTAGATTTGGGGGCAACGGACCAATAAAAGCAGGAGCGATGAGATCGTAGGTCCAGTTACGCTCAAATCTGATATCAGTACGACGGGTGCAAGGAATAACAACACTGGGTACAGCGGCACCTCCAACCATGAGGAAGTAACCACCTTCCCTCCTCGTCTTGCATAAACGCATATCCCTTAAAAATTTAAGATTTGCAATACGAGGAGGAAGTGGCTCAAGGGTGGCAAGTTTTGTATCCAATCCTATGGCACGGGCAATTGTAGTAATCAGTCCACCAAAGGAAATCGGCCCACCTTTTCTTAAAACATGGTGCATGTGGGCAATCATAAATGGGACTGGATTAACTTTGGTGTCTGTGAGGCAGCTCTGCATGATAATTAATTCCTTAGCATTCACCTTGTTTGGGTTTTCCCGAGCAAAGATGGTGGATGCTAAAAGTGTAAGATTAAGATTGCGCCTAAGAGGGGGGGTGAATTAGGTGATGGTCGATTTTTGACTTATTTTATACTTTCTGGTTTTGATTTAGTGCTTTGAAAACTGTAAAGTGCAGAAAGTAAAGAGACACGGAGAATTATCCTGGTTCCTTCCACAACCCGGAAGTACGTCCAGTCCCCTTGCAAACACGCAAGAGATTTTACTATATTGTTAGAACTTTTACAAGACTCTTCCTAGTCTTATCCACTAAAGAACCTAACAAATAACCAAGAACACCCTCTTGGATTTCCAATAAGTCTAATGAGAACAATCCTCTCAAAAGATACCTCTTGTTTCCAATAATGGACAACAAGGAACAAAAGTAATCTAATACTTAATTCCAACAATCCTGGAAATAAGTTACACTTTGTATGTTTTTATGAAGTATGATTTCTTGAAAGATGTTGATCACTTAGAGTGACTTCTTTGAAGTTTCTTCTTTCTTCTCTTGTAAGCAATTCAAACTGTAACTCAATGGTTAGATAATGCTCAAAGATTTCTGTTCTTTATATGTGTGAAAGTGCAGAAAATCTTTGTTCTTAAAAGTTAAGAAATATGAAGTTTGAATATTTTACAAAGTTCAGATTTTATTGCAAGAGAAGAGTTTTTTATGATTTGAAATATTTTGTAATATATAGTAATCAAGATATCTTTCCAGAAGGACACTTTTCTGTTTGTGAAACTTGACAAGATGCAATGTTTGATCATGCAACTATTGGAGAAAAGGTATGAAGGATATCTTGAAACCAGTTCAGATTTTTCAAAGTTTTCAATGTGCAAATCGATTAACATAACATGCAAATCGATTGCACGTGTTTGTAACGTTCAGAATTTCAAAAAGTTTGAAGTGTAAATCGATTAGCAAGTTGTGTCAATCGATTTACAAGTGTTAAAAAATCAGTTTGTTCTGTGATCAATCGATTTACACAACCTGTAAATCGATTGCTGGCAGGAGCAAACAGTTTTTGAAAAAGCATGTGTAAATCGATTTACACAAGATGTTAATCGATTTACAGCAGAGAAAAACTTAAAAATTGTTTTGAAATATAATTGAAGTGATGTGGCAAGTGTGTATATCATTTTTGAGCATTTCTAATCAATGTAGTTTAATTGAGAATTGATATACTTGATTGCTTGCCAAGTTCCTTGAAGCTTTGAGTGAATGATGCTTTAAGATGATTTCCACTTCTTTTCCTTCTTTCCATAATGCTTGTTTGTCTTTCATCAAACTAGCTTGTTTGTCTTTCATCAAAACTAAAGTTGAGTTGAGGCTTGAGATTACATTCTCCCCCTTTTTGATGATGACAAACCATTTTCCTTTATGTGTTGATCAGAATTTGAGCAAAAGGTGTTTTCTCCCCCTGAGAAGATTTCTCCCCCTATGGAGAAAAAGATTTGAAAGTTTGCTCTGTAAAGACAATGAAAACAAACAACCATAAAGTGCTATTACATCCTTCTCCCCCTTTGACATTATCAAAAAGAAGGGAAAGATGCAACAAGAGAGTATACCAGGAAGAAATGTATAGGAACATGAATGAAAAACACAAAACTTTCAAAATTATCGAACAAAGTTTTAAGAACACAATACATAAAATGAACAAAATAAAACAAGACAAAATCCATAATGATACTTATACTAAGAATTTAATAACATTGATCAAGAACATTTTAGAAAGGTCCTTGATAAGGAAATTGTTGTTGAAGAGGTGGTTCGGTGTATTGAGGAGGCGGAGGTGCAGGATTGGTTGGGTCGTATGGAGGGATATGAAGATGTGAATAAAGATATGAAAATTGTTGGTTCACATCATTCTGAAAAGCATCTATTCGAGATGAGGTAGAGTCATTTATCTCCGTCCATCGAGCATTGATGTTAGAATTGAGAGAAGCAAACTGTTGCGTCATGAAATCCATAACATCTTGATTTGTGGGACCAGAAGCAGCAGCAGGAGGAGGAACTTCATGGTCTTCTTCATCTGCATTATGACCTTCATCGCCGACCACATCTTCTCCAATGTAAGTTATGGTTTTTGCTTCAGCATTGAAATGAACACCCATTCTTGAATCAACATTTTTGATGGAGATCCTAGTGGTGATTGGATCCATTTCAATCCGCTCAAATCCAGTGAAATCTATATCAAAAGCTGCCATAATCCTTGTAATGAAATATGCATATGGTAGAAAGGTGGCCCTTGCGGCAACTTTTAGCATATGCATCACAATCAATTTTGCCCAATTAACCGGGATTCCATTTTTCCTTGCATAGATGATTTGCAATTCTAGGTCGGTCACTGTACAATGATTCCCTGCTCTAGGAAACAAAATATACACCAGAAAATAGTGAAACAACCTATCATCAATATGGAAATTTCCAGCACTCCATGTGTCCCTAGCTGGAGTAACCCCGCCAAGACTGCGAATCCGCTTGGCACGGTATTCAGATTCTGATAACCTTCCAATGCTATAGAAAAATTCGCGCTTCTGATAGTTTTCCCAAGCAGCATCTTCTGGATCATAGAGGGTACTTCCAGAATATGGAATGTTCAAGATTCTGCCAAGAGTTTTGGAATACAGAGGGATTCTTTTTCCAAGGACATATGTATAACATTTGTTGTTGTCATAGCACATGTTGCTGTAGAAAATTCTAACCAGATCCGGGTAATAGAAACCATGTGAAGATATTAATGGTTCTAACCCATAAGCAATGAAATCTCTTTGAAATGAGAAGCATTCATCTGGAAAAGTAGATAACATACCAAACTTTGGAGTAGAGATGATTTTCTTTTGAAAATGCTTGAGAAATCTGTCCCGCTGTGGATCCGTGAGGTACTCGAGCACAGAGTTTTCAGATGATGACGAAGCTGGCTTCTTTCCTTTCTCTGAGGCAGAGGCTTTTCTCTTGGGAGCCATGGATCTTGTTAGGGTTTTGAAAAGAGAGATATAGAGTTCTTTTGTGTTGTTATGTGAGAGAGTGTGTTGGTGTTATGAGATAGGTTTGGTGAGTTTAAATAATATAGAGAGTAAGTGAGGTCTTTATGAGGTTTTAATTTGATAATTTTGGTCAAGGTTTCATTGATTGGGCAATAGTAAGGTGGGAGGTTGAGAGACAATGAATGTTTGACCAATATATTAAAAGCTCATATAGGTATCACATGTTAAAACAAAATAAATTGCATAGAGAAAATACATAAAAAATGCTTCAGATTCTGTGGTAAATCGATTTACCCCTTGGTTAAATCGATTTACACAGAACATTTTTCATAAAAAGTAATTTTCGTTCAGTGGTAAATCGATTTACATATTGTGTAAATCGATTTACACACAAGATTTTATTAAAAAAATGATTTGCTTCAGTAGTAAATCGATTGACATATTGTGTAAATCGATTTACACAGAAGATTTTATTAAAAGAAATGATTTGCTTCAGTAGTAAATCGATTGACATATGGTGTAAATCGATTTACTTAAAGAGAAAATTTAAAACATCATTATTTTTAACATTTGAAACAATGTCTAACCACATATATATGTACATTAAGGTATAGTCAAGGATTGAGTGCACCTTAAATATCTTGTTCATCGAGGATTCCAAGTTCACGACGAATTTTGAAAAATGCATCATTTGCAAGTGGTTTTGTGAAGATGTCCGCGAGTTGATTTTGAGTGTCCACAAATGTGATCTCGACATCTCCTTTGAGTACATGGTCTCGGATGAAATGATGTCTGATGTCAATGTGTTTCGTCCGGGAATGCATAACTGGATTTTTCGTAATATTGATCGCGCTTGTGTTATCACATCGAAGAGGAATGCATCCAAGGTTTACTCCATAGTCAAGTAATTGTTGTTTTAGCCAAAGAATTTGAGCGCATCCACTTCCAGCCGCAATGTATTCTGCTTCGGCAGTGCTGAGAGCTACGCTTGCTTGCTTTTTGCATGACCATGAAACCAAGGCATTTCCAAGAATGTGACATGTTCCACTTGTACTTTTGCGATCAGTTTTGCAACCTGCATAGTCAGCATCAGAATAACCAACTAGATTGCACATACTACCTTTTGGATACCATAATCCGACGTTGGTTGTTCCTTTGAGATATTTTATTATGCGCTTGACTGCTGCAAGGTGAGACTCTTTAGGATTGGCTTGATATCTTGCACATAGGCAAACGCTGAACATAATGTCAGGTCTACTTGCTGTTAAATAAAGGAGTGAGCCAATCATTCCACGATACTTAGTTATGTCAATAGAATTTCCTGATTCATCTGGGTCAAGATAGGTGCCGGATCCCATAGGAATTGCACTTTCTTTGCTACTTTCCATCTCAAACTTCTTTATAAGGTCTTTGCAATATTTTGATTGGTTTACGAAGATACCATGTTTGAGTTGCTTAATTTGAAGACCAAGAAAGAAATTCAATCTTCCCATCATAGACATCTCAAACTCTCCTTGCATCATAGACGAAAATTCCTTGCACATATTTTGGTTAGTTGAACCGAAAACAATATCATCTACATAGATTTGTACAAGTAAGGTATGATGATTAACATTTTTTATGAAGAGAGTGGTATCAACTTTACCCTTTACAAACCCTTTTTCACATAGGAATGCGCTTAGTCTATCATACCAAGCCCTTGGTGCTTGCTTCAGCCCATAGAGAGCTTTCTTCAGTTTGAAGACATGATTAGGATGTTTGAAGTCTTCAAATCCGGGAGGTTGCTTTACATAGACTTCTTCATTTATGAATCCGTTGAGAAATGCGCTTTTTACATCCATTTGAAAAAGTTCAAAGTCCAATGAGCATGCATATGCAAGTAATAGTCTTATTGCTTCCAAACGTGCTACCGGAGCAAAAGTTTCTTCAAAATCAATTCCTTCCTCTTGGTTGTATCCTTGAGCAACTAGTCTTGCCTTGTTTCGAGTGATTATTCCATTTTCATCCATCTTGTTTTTGAAAACCCATTTGGTTCCAATGATACGTTTATTTCCTGGATTAGGAACAAGTTCCCAAACTTCATTCCGCTCGAATTGGTTTAACTCTTCTTGCATGGCAAGGATCCATTGATCATCTTCTAGTGCTTGAGCCACTTTAGTAGGTTCAACTTGAGATACAAACGCCATATTTAAGCATGCATCCTTAAGATTTAGTCGAGTAGATACTCCTTTGCTAATATCTCCAATTATGTTGTCAATTGGATGATCACGATGAGTTCTCCATTCTTGAGGAAGATCATCATCATTTTCATTTTGATGTGAAAGTTCATGTGTTTGTTCCGGATTGACAATTTTGCCATCTCCGCAGGAAATCTCATGAGATAAATATATAGAATCATCATCATCACAAATAGCAACTTCCTCCTTGGAGGTGTTAGATTCATCAAAAGAAACATGCATTGATTCTTCTATAGTTAAAGTTCTTTTATTGTAAATTCTAAAAGCTTTGCTAGAAAGGGAGTAACCAAGAAAGATACCTTCATCCGATTTTTCATCGAACTTACCGAGATTGTCTTTGTCGTTGTTAAGGACAAAACATTTGCACCCGAAAATATGAAAGTGAGAGATATTTGGTTTTCTTCCTTTGTAAATCTCATATGGAGTTTTCTTTAGTATAGGTCTTATGATCACGCGATTGCTTACATAACATGCCGTGCTTACCGCATCCGCCCAAAAATATTTAGGCAAACTTGAGTCACTTAGCATGGTTCTAGCAAGTTCCACCAAAGACCTATTTTTCCTTTCAACTACTCCATTTTGTTGTGGAGTTCTTGGTGCTGAAAAATTGTGGAAGATCCCATTTTCTTCACAAAATTCTTCAAATAGACTGTTTTGGAACTCTCCACCGTGATCACTTCGGATTGATGTTATCTTTGATGACTTCTCATTTTGAACTTGTTTTGCATATCTCTTGAATGCCTTGAATGCTTCATTCTTGTGTACTAAAAACAAAGTCCAAGTGAAACGGGAAAAATCATCTACAATAACTAATGCATAAATGTTACCTCCGAAGCTTCTTGTTCTAGATGGACCAAAAAGATCCATGTGCAACAATTGAAGTGGTCTTGTTGTTGAAACCACATTCTTTGGTTTGAAAGTTGATTTGGTCTGTTTGCCCTTTTGGCATGCACTACATAATTTGTCTTTGATGAACTTCATCTTTGGTAGACCAATAACTAAGTCATGCTTAACCAATTTGTTCAAGTGCTCCATGTGAATGTGAGCAATCCTCTTATGCCATAACCAAGCGTCATTGTTGTTTACCATAAGACATTGTACCTTCATAGACAAATCATCTAGAGTAATCACAAAAATATTGTTAGATCTTATACCTTTGAGTTTTACCTCATTGGTTGCCTCATCCATAATAAGGCATTCTTCTTTGTTGAATTTGATCTTGAACCCTCTATCGCAAAGTTGACTTATGCTAAGAAGGTTGTGCTTTAATCCTTCAACATAGAGAACATCCTCAATTTGAATGGATGGAGGTGTGCCAACTATTCCAACGCCAAGAATCTTTCCTTTGGTGTTGTCTCCATAGGTGACATACCCTTTGGCTTTATGTACTAGATATGAAAATTGGTGTACATCTCCTGTCATATGCTTTGAACATCCACTGTCAAGATACCAAACATTTGAAGTGGATTTCAAGCATACCTACAAAAACAGATTATTTCTTGTTAGGTACCCAAGTTGCCTTGGGTCCTTCATAGTTAGTTCCCTTTTTCACCCATGCATAATGTCCACTAGCCATACTGAAATTTCTAATATAGCATGCATTTGGTGTGTGTCCAATAATACCACAGTAAAAACAGTTTGGAACAAATTTGCTCTTGTATCTAGGAATTTGTTTTCTTTTAGATACATTAGCCTTTTTCTTTTGATGATTATGAACAACTTGCTTCTTTTCTACTTTCTTGGGATTGGAACTATTACTAGCCTTTACAAAAACAGTGGGATTGTTACTTGGTTTCTTAGTATTCACATAACCAAGACCTCTTTTATCATTAGGATAACGTTGTTGGCTTAGTAATCCTTCCAATCCTATTTGTCCTTTTTCATATCGTTCAATGACTCTTTTCAATTGAACAATTTGAAAGACATTTGATTCACACTTGGAGCATGCAAAGTTTTCCTTTTCTTTTATAAAATTTTGTTTTTGAAGATCAAAATCTTTAGTCATGGTGTCAATTTTTTCTAGACAACTTAGAAGTTCTTTTTCTTGTTTTGACACCTTTTTGTATAAACTTTTGCATTCTTTCAAGAGTTCATCAATTGCACCTTGAACATCATCATCAAAAAGATTAAATTCATTACTAACCTCTTCTTCATTGTCGGAGTGATGCGATGCCATTAAGGCTAAGTTTGCACATTCGTCGCTTTCCGATTCCGATGAACTGCTCATATCATTATCTTCCCATGCTATGTAGGCTTTCTTTTGTTTTGAGTCCTTTCCTTTGAATCCATTTTTCTTTGGGAGATTTGGACAGTTTGGCTTGATGTGTCCTTGCTTTCCACATTCATAACATGAGACATCTTGAGTTGATGTGGAGGCTTCTCTTTTCTTGAAGTGCTTTCTCTTATGTGCATGAGATCCGCCTTTGTCATTTCTGCCAAAAAACTTCCCAAGTCTTTTCACTAGAAGCATGAAATTTTCATCTTCTTCCGGATTGTCTTCTTTTACCACTTCTTTTGAATCAATTTTTAAGGCAATGTTTTTGGACTTCTTTTCTAGATTCTCATGTTTTTCAAGTCTACCGAGTTCCGTTTCGTATTCTTGAAGTTTGCCGAATAATGTAGCGGAAGTCATTGCGGAGAGACTCTTCTTTTCCGAGATTGCCGTTACCTTTGGTTGCCATTCCCTAGTCAATGATCTAAGGATTTTCAAGTTGAGTTCATCATTTGACAGGGTTTTACCAAGAGCAATTAAGTGATTTGTCAAATGCACAAATCTCTTTTGTAAGTCAAGAATGGATTCTCCGGGCTGCATTCGAAATAGTTCATATTCTTGACTCAAGGTATTTAGCCTTGATCTTTTTACTTCAGCCGTTCCTTCATGAGTTTGAACCAAGGTATCCCAAATTTCCTTTGCTGTTTTGCAGTTTGAGACACGGAAAAATTCGTCCATACTGAGAGCACCTTGAAGAAGGTTTATTGCCTTTTTGTCATAGAGAACTTTCTTTTTATCATCGTCGTCCCATACAGTTTTGGGCTTTGCAGACCCAACGCCATTGATTACCGTTATTGGGATAAATGGACCATTTTCAACAGCATCCCATACTTCCTCTCCTTGTGCTTCTAAATGCGCCTTCATGCGTATTTTCCAAAAGTCAAAATATTCACCACAAAATAGAGGAGGCTTGTTGTTACTACCACCATCTCTGAAAACTGGTTGATGATTTGCGGAAGCCATACTGGATCTCTAGGAGCAGGTTACCTATAACCTGCTCTGATACCAATTGTAAGATTAAGATTGCGCCTAAGAGGGGGGGTGAATTAGGTGATGGTCGATTTTTGACTTATTTTATACTTTCTGGTTTTGATTTAGTGCTTTGAAAACTGTAAAGTGCAGAAAGTAAAGAGACACGGAGAATTATCCTGGTTCCTTCCACAACCCGGAAGTACGTCCAGTCCCCTTGCAAACACGCAAGAGATTTTACTATATTGTTAGAACTTTTACAAGACTCTTCCTAGTCTTATCCACTAAAGAACCTAACAAATAACCAAGAACACCCTCTTGGATTTCCAATAAGTCTAATGAGAACAATCCTCTCAAAAGATACCTCTTGTTTCCAATAATGGACAACAAGGAACAAAAGTAATCTAATACTTAATTCCAACAATCCTGGAAATAAGTTACACTTTGTATGTTTTTATGAAGTATGATTTCTTGAAAGATGTTGATCACTTAGAGTGACTTCTTTGAAGTTTCTTCTTTCTTCTCTTGTAAGCAATTCAAACTGTAACTCAATGGTTAGATAATGCTCAAAGATTTCTGTTCTTTATATGTGTGAAAGTGCAGAAAATCTTTGTTCTTAAAAGTTAAGAAATATGAAGTTTGAATATTTTACAAAGTTCAGATTTTATTGCAAGAGAAGAGTTTTTTATGATTTGAAATATTTTGTAATATATAGTAATCAAGATATCTTTCCAGAAGGACACTTTTCTGTTTGTGAAACTTGACAAGATGCAATGTTTGATCATGCAACTATTGGAGAAAAGGTATGAAGGATATCTTGAAACCAGTTCAGATTTTTCAAAGTTTTCAATGTGCAAATCGATTAACATAACATGCAAATCGATTGCACGTGTTTGTAACGTTCAGAATTTCAAAAAGTTTGAAGTGTAAATCGATTAGCAAGTTGTGTCAATCGATTTACAAGTGTTAAAAAATCAGTTTGTTCTGTGATCAATCGATTTACACAACCTGTAAATCGATTGCTGGCAGGAGCAAACAGTTTTTGAAAAAGCATGTGTAAATCGATTTACACAAGATGTTAATCGATTTACAGCAGAGAAAAACTTAAAAATTGTTTTGAAATATAATTGAAGTGATGTGGCAAGTGTGTATATCATTTTTGAGCATTTCTAATCAATGTAGTTTAATTGAGAATTGATATACTTGATTGCTTGCCAAGTTCCTTGAAGCTTTGAGTGAATGATGCTTTAAGATGATTTCCACTTCTTTTCCTTCTTTCCATAATGCTTGTTTGTCTTTCATCAAACTAGCTTGTTTGTCTTTCATCAAAACTAAAGTTGAGTTGAGGCTTGAGATTACAAAAAGAAATCTAAAAACACGAAGGGCAGGATTGTGGATGTGAGAAGCAAGTAGGCCATCAAAAGATGTTGCATTTTGTTTAGTAATCCTGGCCCAAAATGCTTCAAATGCCCAATCCGTGTCTAAAGGTGCTTCACAAACGGCACCCTCCCCATAAGGCCATCCTAACATGGCAGCTAGGCCGTCAGTGGAGTAGTCATATTCAACATTAAACATTCTAAATTTGACTCCACCTACGGTGCTAGCAGTGTTAGGAGAGACGTTATAAATTAAAGAACTCAAAAATTCGAACGTCAGCCTAGGGTAGGTTGGTGCTTGAGTAGCAAAAATATCATGCATGCCTATTTTGTCGAGAAGGAAAAATACACTATGGTATATACCTAATGAATATAGACAGTTTTCATCGATATACCTGGTAGAGTGTATTGGTGTTGTCAGCAATTTCTCAAGCCGCTTTTGTTGTCTTTCTCCGGGTTGGCCATCTCGTAAAATGTAGCCGTGATACTCCATAGGATTTTCTTGTGGATGAATATAAAGAGAAAGAATGGGATGTAGAAGTAGTGAAGGTGTGAGGAAGAAAATGAAATAGTGGGGGTATTTATAGGTAGTGAAGAAAAATGGTGGTTGATGAATATTTATGATGGGAATAATGGGAATAAATGTAGTGGGGTAGGTATGGATAATAAAGGAAGTTATGGGGGGTTAAGAATGGAAGAAAATGGGATTGGAAGTGGAAAAAGAGGCAAAATGGGGGAAAAACGAGCCACTAGCCGTTAGGTGACCGTTACGTCACCGCGGGCGCGGCAGGGCTTACCGCGGGCGCGGTCAGGGCGAGGCAAGTTGGGCCGGTCTTGCTTCCTTTCCATTGGGCTTTTCCTTCCTTGCCATTAGCTTCAATTTTTGGAGGTGTACCTATTTTTCTTATGAACGTGCATATATGTATGTAAATACATATATACATGTATATTTATTTATTTTTATATTAAAATTATGGTGACCAGAAAAACAAAAACATTAGTAAATGAAAGATATATAAATGAAACACATGCATATATATATATATATAGGTACGGACATTGGGTCACCAAAATAATTATTAATAATGCAGGAAATAGATAATGCAAATAAAAATGAGTCTGAAAAGGGAATCAACATAATACTAATAATACTGGAACTAGATATCTTGTGAATAACACAGATCTATTGCCAACCGGTAGGATGCTCTGCAGGAGTGTCTGGGCCACGCAACTCAGTCAGCTGGCGTCGAATCTCTGCCACCTCGTGAGCTAATTCATCTAACTCACCAGCAAAGGTAACATCATTCACTTCCAACTGTAAATGAAGGTCAGCCACCTCATTGTGGAGAGTGGTTATCTCAGTGCACATAGCAGTCAACAGAGTGCGAATATCAGGTTCCTGCAAGCTGAGGTTATTAGTAAGAATAGTAGTGTGTGTAACCTCGGGTCGGGATGTGTGATCTGGAGTAGAGTCCTCGGGAGCAGGAGTGTATTCTTGAGTTGGATCTTCGGAAGCAGGAGTGTATTCTTGAGTTGGATCTTCGGAAACAGGAGTGTATTCTTGAGTATACTCTGATATCTCACCCTAACCTTCTACAGAATAGTTCCAATTAGCAGGGTTGGAAACACAAGTCATTTGAGGGTCTGGTAGTGTGAAGGTGTAAACTGTCTGGTCATTGATGAGCAATCTGTACTGATATGGGTGGAAAGAGGCCCTCCTCATGAGTCCACGATCCATGCAAAAGTCTAAATCCAGGAAAGTATATCCACAGTATGGGGTCAGTTGTGCTATCATACTGTCCAAACCCAAAGCAGAAGCTATCTGTGTCACATTCCCTCCGGAATGAATGAGTCCTACAGCGGATCGAGCAGTCTGCTCGAGGCTCTCTATCAGAAAACCTCCACTAGCTATAGGTCTGGACTGACTGGCACAGTATAGGAAAAGGATCTCCTCAGCAGTGACTAAGTGGTCACAGTAACTCCTCCCAAAGAAAGTGTGGCACAGGATCATCTCGAAGTATCGGAAAGCCGGGTTATGGATCTTCCTGGACAGCTGGGTAGAGGGGTCAAGGCTGGCTCCATCAGTAATGTCCTGCCAAAATTTATCAATATCTCTGTCCATATAGTAACTCAATGGTAACTCAGTGATAGCGGTCGGTCCGGTTTGGAAACCAAGCAAATCCCTAAATTCTTTGATGGTCAGGGTATACTCAATACCAAACAATCTGAAACTTAGGCATCCTCGCTCATCTCCTTCACCCACCCGTGGGTTATAATCCACAGAGCTAAGAAACTCCAGAGTAAGGTTCCTGTAGGTTTTGTGGACATCATCAGCATAAGAATCCCAGCCAAGTTGGTTGCACAGATACCTAATACTTGGCTCAATCCCGAGTGCCTCCATGCAGCTCTGATCGGGGTACCTAGTGGGTACCATAGGTCTAGCAGATAAGGTAGCAAATCGGGCTTTTTGTGCTTCATCCCTGAAAATCACAACCATACCATCGGGGTAATGCATCCTGAAAATATAAACACAAGAAATTAGTCCAGATAAAACATATATAAATTAATAAATAAAATAAAATTAAGAATAAACCATGGGTTGCCTCCCATACAGCACTTGTTTAACGTCTTTAGCTTGACGATTAGATCTTACTTTATGTGGGTATTGGTGGGTCTATAAGAATATGACTAGAGTAGTCAACAGGCAAATCGCCTCCTTTGTATAGCTTCAGTCTTTGTCCATTTACCACAAATGGAGCGCATGAATTGTTTTTGATTTCTACTGCTCCAGACTTTAGAACTTTTGACACTTCAAATGGACCTGTCCATCTTGAACGAAGCTTACCAGGAAAAAGTCGTAACCTTGAGTTAAATAGGAGAACAGGGTCACCAATGTTGAAATCTTTCTTGATGATTTTTTTATCATGCCACATCTTGGTTCTTTCCTTATATATGATGGAATTCTCATAGGCATTCAAGCGAAGCTCTTCCAGCTTGTGAATGTCCAGGATACGTTTTTCTCCGACTTTTAGGTAATCTAGATTCAAGGATTTAATGGCCCAATAGGCTTTATGTTCTAGTTCGAAGGGTAAATGACAGGACTTTCCATAAACCAATTGATAAGGAGTTGTTCCAATAGGGGTTTTATAAGCCGTTCTATAAGCCCATAAGGCGTCTTTAAGTTTTCCAGACCAGTCTTTTCTGGATATTGATACGGTTTTCTCTAGGATCTGCTTAATCTCCCTATTCGATACTTCTACTTGGCCACTGGTTTGCGGGTGATATGGTGTTGCTACTCTATGTTTTACTCCGTATTTGCTTAGAAGCTTGTCAAATATCTTAGATATAAAATGCGATCCTCCATCACTTATGACTAACCTCGGGGTTCCAAACCTAGGAAAAATAATATTCTTAAACAGTTTGATAACTACCATGGTATCGTTTGTGGGTGATGCAACAACTTCTATCCACTTTGAGACATAATCGACAGCTACTAGGATATACTTGTTACCCATTGAGGAAGGAAAAGGTCCCATGAAATCTATACCCCAGACATCAAATATTTCCACTTCTTGGATGTTACTTAAAGGCATTTCATCACGTCTTGAGATGTTCCCAGTGCGTTGGCATCGGTCACATTTTGTAATGTAAGTGTGGACATCGCGCCATACAGTAGGCCAATAAAAACCTACTTGAAATATTTTGGCGCATGTTTTAGATGTGCTTGCATGTCCACCATAAGGTGAAGCATGACAATGTTTAATGACGTTGCCTACTTCTTCTTCCGGCACACATCGTCTGAATATATTATCTATTCCTCTTTTGAATAGGAGGGGTTCATCCCAAAAGAAGTGTTTAACATCTCTAAAAAACTTCTTCTTCTGTTGGTAGCTTAAGTCAGGGGGTATGATATCAGCGGCCAGATAATTCACAATATCTGCGTACCATGGTATGTTGTTCATGGTTGAGATTTCCTCATAGGTCTCTTCTTCAGTTGAGTTTATCCCAGCTATTAATCTTTCATAAGTAGAGTGATCGTCTATAGGTATAAGTTCAGGTTTAAGGTGTTCTAACCTAGAGAGATGATCAGCTACTAAGTTTTCAGCTCCTTTTTTATCCTTAATATCCAAGTCAAATTCTTGGAGTAAAAGTACCCATCTGAGCAATCTAGGCTTAGCATCTTTCTTACTTAACAAGTACCGGATTGCTGCATGATCTGTGTATACTATTATTTTTGCTCCCACCAAATAAGATCGAAATTTATCAATAGCAAAAACTACGGCTAGCAATTCCTTTTCTGTGGTTGTATAATTTAGCTGGGCAGCGTCTAGTGTTCTACTAGCATAGTAAATTGCATGCAGTTTCTTGTCTTTTCTTTGCCCTAGTACAGCTCCTACAGCGAAATCACTAGCATCGCACATGATTTCAAAGGGTTGTGTCCAATCAGGTGGTCTTATGATAGGTGCTGAAATAAGAGCTTGCTTTAAAACTTCAAAGGCCTTAAGACATTTTTGGTCGAATTCAAACTCGACATCCTTCATCAATAAGTTAGTTAAAGGTTTTGTTATTCCGGAAAAATTCTTGATGAAACGTCGGTAGAACCCAGCATGTCCTAGAAAACTTCTTATTTCCCTAACGGTCTTAGGTGGGTTTAGGTTTTCTATAACTTCTATCTTGGCCTTATCAACTTCTATACCTCTTTCAGAAATAATGTGTCCCAAGACTATCCCTTCATTTACCATAAATTGGCACTTTTCCCAATTCAACACAAGGTTTACTTCCACACATCTTTTTAAGATTTTTTCTAAGTTTGAGAGGCAGTTTTTGAAATCAAACCCACACACTGAAAAATCGTCCATAAATACTTCCATAATTCCATCTAGGTAGTCTGCAAAAATTGACATCATACAACGTTGGAAAGTGGCAGGTGCATTGCAGAGTCCAAAGGGCATTCGTCTATAAGCGAATGTTCCATAAGGGAAAGTAAATGTGGTTTTTTCTTAGTCCTCTGGGTGAATAGGGATTTGGAAAAACCCCGAATACCCATCAAGATAGCAGAAACATGAGTGTCTTGCTAGACGTTCAAGCATCTGATCTATAAATGGGAGAGGGAAATGGTCTTTTCTCGTTTCCTTATTCAACTTTCTGTAATCTATACACATACGCCATCCTCCTTCTGTCCGTTTTGCCACATGCTCACCTTTCTCATTTTTCAGAACAGTGATACCTCCTTTCTTGGGTACCACATGGACTGGGCTTACCCATTCACTATCCGAAATTTGGTATATGATACCAGCTTCTAATAACTTAAGAACTTCTTTCTTGACTACATCACTCATGATAGGGTTTATTCTTCTTTGATGTTCTCTTGAGGGTTTTGAATCTTCTTCTAGCATAATCCGATGCATGCATACGGATGGGCTTATACCTTTTAAATCTGAAACTTTATACCCTAAAGCTGAGGGATATTTTCGCAAGGTATCTAAGAGTTGATTTGTTTCTATTTGGTTTAGAGCGGCGCTAATTATAACAGGTCTATTCATCTCCTCATCCAAAAACTCATATCTTATATTCTTGGGTAGTTCCTTAAGTTCTATAGTGGGTTTCTCAGTACGCGGCATAAGGTCAAGGGTAAGAGCTAAGCATTCGAAAAGGTTGTCGTCAATGTACGATTCGATACTCTTAAATCCGTCATCCTCTAAAATAGGGGTTGATGGTAATTTGATTAAAGATTCGTTTTGTTTGAGCTCATTTACACATTCGTCAATGACGTCGATGGCATAACACGCATCTCCTATCACTGGTGCCATTAGAAACTTTGATAAAATGAACTCAATCTTTTCATCTCCTACCTCGAAAGTCAGTTTCCCTTTCTTAACATCTATTATAGCTCCGGCGGTCGATAGGAATGGTCTTCCTAAGAGGATTGGGATGTCTTCATCTTCTTTAATATCCATTACGACGAAGTCGGTCGGAATGTACAACTGACCAATCTTGACAGGTATGTCTTCTAAAATACCCATGGGATATTTGACAGATCTATCAGCTAGTTGTAAGGACATCTTAGTAGGTTAAAGTTCTCCTAATTTTAGCCTCTTACAGACGGCCAGAGGCATCAGACTTACGCTTGCTCCTAAGTCTAAAAATGCTTTGTCTATCATATGGTTACCTAGGATGCAAGGGATAGAAAAACTTCCAGGGTCTTTATCTTTCTTGGCGAGTTTATTTTCGGATATAGAATGACATTCTAAAGGCTTGGGATCATCGAGTCGTCGTTTATTGGTCAAAATATCTTTCAAGAACTTAGCATATGATGGTATCTGGGTTATAGCTTCAGTAAAAGGAATCTCTACATGGAGTTTCTCTATTACCTTAATAAACTTTTGGTACTGGTTTTCTACTTTGGTGTTTTTCAGCCTCTGTGGAAACGGAATAGGTGGTTTATAAGGTTGTTGAGTGTTATTCCTTGGTTCTGGTTTTAATTGCTTTTCTGGTTTCTTTGGTTCCTCTACCTGGTCTTTAGGTGTAGCATCTTCCATAGGTTTTTCTGATGTGCTTAAGTTAGGATTTCTAGGCCCTTCATAAGCAGTTCCACTTCTTAAGGTGATAGAATTTGCTTGGCCTTTTGGATTTGGTTGAGTTTGTCCAGGAAATTATCCTCCAGGTGCAACTTGTACAGAGGTGTTTTGTGCTACTTGGGAAATCTGAGTCTCAAGCATTTTGGTGTGGGTTATTATCTGGTCAAACTTGGTTGCTAGTTGAGTAACTAGTTCGTTCGTGTGAATGTGTTGGTTCATAAACTCCTTATTTTGCTGAGTTTGAGTCTGAATAAAGGTGTCTATGGTTTCTTTAAGGTTTGGTCTTGGGGGCACTATTTGCATAGGTTGGTTTTGTTTTTGCGTTTGGAATCCTTGAGGTCTCGAAGGTCCGGTATTTTGGATAGGGTTATTGTTTTTGTAAGAGAAATTCGGGTGGTTCCTCCATCCAGGATTGTAGGTATTCGAGAAAGGGTTCCCTTGGGTATAGTTAACTTGGTCCGAGCTAGATTCGTTCAAAAGGTTACAGTCAACGGTTTGATGTCCTTGAGTTCCACAGAGTTCGCATTCCGATTGGATTTCTGCTACTGTGGTTGGGTTTTGAGACATGTTCTCGACTCTCAAAGCTAGGGCGTCCATCTTGGCATTAATCATGTCCATGCAACTTACCTCATGCTTTCCTCCATGGCTCTCCTTTTTCTCTACTGTCGCTCGTTCTAATCCCCACTGGGCGTGGTTTTGGGCCATGTTCTCTATTAGGGCACAAGCGTCAGGGTAAGGTTTGTTCATCAACGCTCCGCCAGCGGCAGCGTCTATGGACATCTTTGTGTTGTAATGGAGTCCATTATAGAAGGTATGTATGATTAACCATTGCTCCAGGCCATGGTGCGGACAAGCTCTTAAAAGTTCTTTATATCTCTCCCAGGCATCAAAAAGTGATTCGCCTTGGTTTTGGGTGAAACAAGTGATCAGGTTCCTAAGAACAACGGTCTTGCTTGGTGGAAAATATCTCGCAAGAAAAGCTCTCCTAAGGTCTTCCCAAGTTGTTATTGAGTTAGTTGGAAGGGCGTCTAACCAGTCGTGAGCTTTACCTCTAAGGGAAAAAGGAAACAGTCTTAAACGGATAGCTTCAGGTGTGGCTCCATTTGCCTTAAGGGTGTCAGCTAACTGGATAAATACCTTTAAATGTTGATTCGGGTTCTCGGTAGCGAGACCAGCGAATTGGTTTTGTTGTACTAATTGTAATAATGAGGGCTTTAGTTCAAAGTTGTTGGTAGTTATAGCAGGGTTTACTATACTAGAACTAGGTTCCTCGTTAGATGGTTGGGCGAATTCCTTGAGCGGTCTTTGGTTACGATCTTCTGCCATATCTCTTCTTATCTTACGTATAAAAAGACGGGCACGAGCGTAACGTTCAGGTTCTACTAAAGGATCTATTAGGTTACCGGTGCTACGATTTCTACGCATCTACCGGCTAGAATAGCCTTAGTCTAAACGGGATAACAATAGGGTACGAAATTTGACGAAGTTGGTCCCCGGCAACGGCGCCAAAAACTTGATGGGGTTTAATCTGTAACGTATAGCCTAAATGTAGTACTGCAAGTGTACAGCCTATCGAAGTAATATATAAGATTATCGAACCACAGAGACCAATTGTCAATCTATCAACTCTATTGCTAAGGTGCTTATCTAAGGCGAACAAGAATATTGATGTGAGTGCAGTGCACAAAGTAAATGAGCGAGGTAAATAACAGTTTAAAAGACAGGTTGGAATGTAAATCATGTAATCAGATATTGGTCTGGTCATGCGTAGATGAAACTACTTATGGGGCAGTATTTTCTATTGATAGCAAAGAATCAATTTAACGGGAACTTGTAGCTTTTGACTACTAAGAACCGAGTTTACTCTTTAAATTAAATTCCTTTATTGTCACATATAAAGGGTGCCTTCCGCGTTAAAGAGGTAAACCTATTTTTAAGAAATTGATAGTTTTGACTTAACAGAAAAGTAATTTTACTTGGAAAGATTAACTTAAAGAGACTTTTGGCTTTTGACCAAGAGTCAGATTTCAAACCTACAAACGCGTCCGAAAATAGTTTCAAAATCGTTTTCTAAAAAGGTCAATGATTCCTATTTAACCAATCAACGGCTTTCGCTCTTTTTGTTTGGTTAAATAATAATCAAGTCGTATCATTAGTTTGGACGGCTTTCGATCTTACCCAATAAACATTTAAACATAATTGACTTAAGTTAAAAGCAAAACATCCCCAAAGTATTTTCACTAGCATGATAATTAGAACATGACCATGATGACAATCATTACATCCAAACCTTTATAGTTTAGCCAGACATAATAAGTGCGAGTCTATAAAACGTGTAGACTATGGTAAGAGCATTTAGAGTCTATAAAACGTGTAGACTATGGTAAGAGCATTTAAAGTCTATAAAACGTGTAGACTATGGTAAGAGCATTTAAAGTCTATAAAACGTGTAGACTATGGTAAGAGCATTTAAAGTCTATAAAACGTGTAGACTATGGTAAGAGCAATTATAAGTAAAGAAATGCAATAAAATAGAACCTTGCTCCAGTCGGAGACTTGAATCTGATACAAATCTACAGAATGGTAAGGCTGGTATGATGAACTTCAACCAAAGTGCTCCAAGACTCGATTACAACTCAATCTACACCGCAATAACTCCCCGATGTGAAGAGATTATTACTTTACAGAAACTGATAGTATATGGCTTAAGATTGTACTAAGCTTGGATGAAACTAAAGAATGAAAATCGAAAACTATTTATAGAGGATCCTTGAGATGCGTAAAGACCAGCATGCCCCTTAACTTCTTTTGAGCGGGAAGCTTTTTGTGAAGGCCGCGGGCACGGTGGCAGTGGCCGCGGGCGCGGTGGCTGGAACTGCCACATCATGGGAACGTGGCAGTTGGTCTCTGGGTGAAAGTGGGCCACGTCATCGCGTTCCCTGTAGCCAGCGCGGCGCTGAACGCCATAAGTGCAAAATATCTTGAAAAACCCTAATTTCTTGGCGTTTTGGCTCATTTCTTCACAGAAGGCTCTGAAATGACAAGAATCCTGAAAACAAAGGAAAAAGGAACATAATACGAGAAAATGATAATAAAAACTAAGGAAAACATGTGATATTTGAGTCAGAAACATAGTGCGATTTAGTGCGATCAAATATCAAGAAGATTGTGCAGAAGATGACGGTGACATACAAAGGCTGGCACGAGATGCTACCATTCGCTCTTCATGGGTATCACACCTCGGCACTGTTGTCGACATGGGCAACACCCTACTCTCTGGTATATGGCATGGAGGCAGTCTTACCCATTGAGGTCCAGATACCCTCTCTCCGGATCATGAAGGATGCAGGTTTGAGTGAGGACGATTGGATCCAGACCCGGCTTGATCAGTTGAATCTAATCGATGAAAAGAGACTTACTGTTATTTGTCATGGTCAGACGTATCAAAAGCGAATGATCAAGGAATTTAACAAGAAAGTTAGACGACAAGAGTATCAAGTTGTGGATCTGGTGATCAAACGCATCATACTACCACAAGGTGATCCCAGGGGAAAATGGACCCCTACGTACGAAGGGCCATTTGTGATTAAGAACATTTTCTCAGGAGGAGCTATGATTCTAACCACCATGGATGGTGACGACCTTCCTCACCCCGTCAATGCCGACATAGTGAAAAAATACTACGCATAATCAAAGACCCGCTAGGTCGACTGGCCTAGGAAAAAATAAGGGCTTCCCGGCGAACCAAAAGGGTTCAGACAAAAATAAGGGATGAAAATGAAAAAAAAACTGTACACCCGACAAGTCGAAAACCTGAAAAGGCGACTTGGGTAAAAAAGGGTATCCCGATGGACTGAAAACCCGGAAGGGTGGTCCAGGCAAAAATTAGGGATTAAAGCGTAACACTATGTCTCATTGGATCATCTTGCAACCAGACTTCGATATCAACTATCAAGCTCAGACGGTGCCAACCAATCTGATCTACCTTCAACCAAGTAGAAAAGTGATGAGACGCTTGAAGACATAAAGGCAATAGCAGAGTTGGAACCCAGTGGGATTATTCACATAGCTGTTTTTCTTCCTTTTACATAAACTATATAATTTCTATCTTTCGGCGGCGTTCTCTTACTAGGATGTCAGCCTCTTGTATAAAACGCCTATTACAGGCCAACTTCAAAATCAATACAATTCATTTTGCAATAAAATTGTGTTTCTTTTCCTGTTTTATTTTAGAAGAACGTCCAATGATTCATTTTTGATATATGCATTTGAATGTAATGGTTGCTCATAAATATTTACATGCGAAACAAAAGACGATTGCTCGTAATTCCCGGAACAGGGGCAAACAAGAAATGTCCAAACCTTACAGTTACTCTATTCACCAGGTACGGGGATAGACCCAGCTGGAGAATACGACTAAAGATACATACACTCCCCGCCGAGTAAGAAGCACCCAAAGATAGTAATGGTGTTAATTCTCCCCAAGCAGAGTTCATCTATCACCAACAATGGAAGACTATCCCCAGTGTAGTGTATTTCTTTCACAAGCAGAAATTCAATCCCCGACAGAGTTCATTATTGCCAGCAATAGTAATTCATCCTCAGCTGAGGATATTTCTCTAAATCAACAGATCTTCTAGTAGAATACCTCTCTTCCTCAAAGAGTCGTTATCTCAACAGTTTATTCTCCAGGCGAGTTATTCTCCCGCCAATTTATTCTCGAATCATCTCCGGTCGTTATCCCCAGTGAGCGAAACTCTTTGTACTCTCCAGCAGCAGTCCGGGATTTATTTTCCCCAACTAAAGAATATCATAAAAACATTGCATATCCATACATTGTGGCATGCGCATATGCATCACACAGTACAATCTCATTTATTTTGAGAACATCATTATTCGATACATGTCATGCATCATACGACTAACTCTTTACCTTTCAGGGAAAGATACAATCAAAATTCTCACAAGTTTCTATAGTTCAGTCAAATCGGTGCTAAGATTTCTATTCCAGTTCAAGCTATGAAGCCCGGATCCGACCGGATAATATCTTGATTTCTCCATCATATTGTGAAGCCCGAAGAACGACCGGATAACAGTACCAAAATACCACGAAGCCTGGAATTGACCAGATAGTGGTATATCATAAACACAAGCCGTGAAGCCTAGAAATCGACCGGATAACAACTCAGCAAGTTATTGTGAAGCCTGGATTACGACCAGATAGCAATACAAGACACTATGAAGCTTGGACTCGACCAGATAATGGTATAAGGCGCTGTGAAGCCTGGAAATCGACCGGATAACAGCTCAGCAAGTTATTGTGAAGCCTGGATTACGATCGGATAGCAATACAAGACACCATGAAGCCTGGACTCGACCAGATAATGGTATAAGACGTTGTGAAGCCTGGATTACGACCAAATAGCATCCAAGAATACTACGAAGCCTGGAGTCGACCAGATAGTGGTATATATTTAATGCAAGTTATGAAGCTCAAATTCGACCGAATAATATCTTGATTTCTCCAAACGCCATGAAGCCTGGATTCGACCAGATAATGGTATAAGACACTGAAGCCTGGGATTAAGACCAGATAACAGTACGGGACACTGCGAGGCTTAGATTTCGACCAAATAGCAGTCAACCCGACCAATTACTATGAAGCCCGAAATCGACCGGATATTAGTAGGCCTTAAAATCAAATGGAAGCCCAGATGCGATTGGATAACCACTTGATTTCTTATGAAGCCTGGAATACGACCAGATAAGAAGTAGGAAGTTGCGAAGCCTGGATTACGACCAGATAGCGGCAAAGGACTGAAGCCTGGAATCGACCAGATAACAGTATGGGACACTACGAAGCTTGGATTTCGACCAAATAGCAGTTTACCTGGACAATTACTAAGAAGCCCGGAGTCGACCGGATATTAGTGTGCCCTAAATTCAAGTTGAAGCTTGGATGCGACCGGATAACAACTTAATTCCTTCTGAAGCCTGGATTACGACCAGATAAGAATTGAGAAATTGTGAAGCTTGAAAGACGACCAGATAGCAAGTTTAATCTCATCTCCCCCAGGAAGTCACTGTAAAGCCTGGAGCACGACCAGATAGCAGTCGATCTTATCACTATGAAGCCGGGATCACGACCAGATAGTAGTTCATTTTCACCTCTTTGACCAAGAGAAAATTCCCCAGTAGAATAACGGACGATCGAAGCTCCTAAAATTCAACTTTTACCAAGACAGAGACTAGCATTCCCCAACATAGTCCTCCTCGACAACAGGTATACGAGCTCTCGCAAAGGAATCTCTTATGCGATCGACACTTCTTCTGATGGCATCTTTAACCCCATCTTCCGACATCAACTTCCAAATGGCATCTATAAGCCCATTCCCTACATCACAAGACAAATACCACTTCACGCAAGTGTAAATTTCTAGGCACTCTAGTGTTCAATCATATTCCACCTTCGGATCGCGAAATGCAGACAAGCCAATCTACATCCTCAGGTTTAAGAAGATTGAACATGGGAAGCTATTTTACCCCAAAATTTTCCCTCCCATATCTCTCAATACATTTCAAGTAAGGTCCTCAAATTTTACAAGGAAGTCCAAGGGTTGACCAGACAAACTCTCTCCTAAGGAAGTCTATCTCAAATTAGGGTTTCAATTTGCATCAAGATGTTTGAGTCCAAAGGATCCAAAATTCTCACCATTGTCCTAATATATTATAAAGATCATCCATGTCAAGTATCAAGCCTTGTAGAGGAAGTTTTCTCAGTCAATTGCTCAAAGGCCTGAAAATCGACTGTGCTAGGGCAAAAGTCAACTGTGACCCACATACAGTCAAACTTCAAGATTTTTGGTCAACACCCTCATTTTTAAGTGTTATTCATCATTTTATCAAGGGTTGATCATGATTCCTCAAGGATTGCTCACAATTCATCAAAACCTAAAAATTGCTAAATTAGGGTTTTGCAGGAAAAGTCAACTCAACTTTGACCAAGCATGAATTTCTCGTACTTTATTAAAAATGACCCATAAAAAGCTAATTTTGAAGAGGATGCAATGACCTACAATTCATCTTTATCTCCCAAGTTCAAAATATGCACTCACAAGAAGTTATGAATTTGGACATCATAGGTCATTTTGAAAAGTCAGCAAAAACACCTTTTTTTGTCAAAGCTTCATACATGAACATGGAAGACTAAATTGAGATGAGACTAAAAGGGTTGCTTATAGGACATCTTGAGATTTCTAAAAAGTCCAAGAACATATCTCTAGGGTCAAAATTGAGGAAGTTATGCATTGGTGAAGTTGACCTTTTTTGCAAAATTGCCAAAAGTCAAAAGTGTCTCAAATTGCAATTTTTGTCAAATGGGCCTAACTTTTTATGCTTGCAATGAACTTGTAGCATGGTCCACGACCCATGAGCCCTGCCACTTGTCATTATTTTATTTTTATCATTTATCTTGATTTTATTTCATTTAAATCAAATAAAATCAATAATAAATAATGAAAATATCAAAATCATTTAAACCTTGAGATTTTGTGCATATTTCAGGTCCATGAATAGCTGGAAATGAGATCAAATCGTGCAAGGCTTGTTTGTACACAAAAATATTGGATTTTGGCTTGATTTGGAAAGATTTACATGAGAATCAAATCATGATCAATGATCATTATTGGAGAAGATTTGAAGCAAATTTGTAAACCTAATTCACTCAAGGGTACATATAGAACAAATCCAGACCAAAAGCATAAGGGTTGGAGGCGTGAGAAGCTGAGGAAAAACTTGCAAAAAACTCAAGAAAAGTGGCAATCTGATTTCATAATTCTAGGCGCTTTAAAGCTATTCCAAGTACACCATTCACTTGCTGGACATCTAAGGAGTCTATCCCAATCATCAACAATCGTTTTTGTGCCCAGATACGCATTGTAAGCACCTCACGATATCCCTACTTTTTTGAAATCGCAACTCATAATTCTGGCATTGTTTGCATATGTTATGGATATATTCTGAATCATTGATACATTTGCAAGCTAATGGTAATAATTAATTTCATTTTTGCTAACCATACAGAGATCCACCATTGTTAGGTTTTCCTTACTCGTTTTAGGGTTTTCTCATGCAGGTAAAATTGGCCCAAAAGAGGGGTACCATGGTGTTCACAAGGCCAAGACGAACTGGCATGTACCATTAGTTTTCATTTATCATGCTTGTATGAGATTCTGGAAATATGCAGGGACTGTACCTACAGAGAACGTTTGTAGGTAAAAGTCGTTTTACCTAAGACGACAGATGCTGGAGAAGATGTTGGCGTGGCGTGGCCTGACTGGCCCATTCAAAAATCCGTGCGTTTTTATTATATTAACTTGCATTTCCAATATAATGTTTATTTGTCATTCCATGTACAACAAGGCACGTTAGCTCAGTTGGTCAGGATGCGTTGGAAATTGCCAAAGGGCCTGGGTTCGATCCCCAGGTCCCCCATATTTGTTCAATGCAATTTTATTTTACATGATTAGGTGTGCAAGCTTTTAGGATATCCACCATACGCCCTCAATATTCAACCACCAGATCTCCAACAAGCTGGATCCAAGAGCCATCCTCTGAAGGTCTAAAATGCACCCTAGTCAACTTGCAACATGGGATCTGAAAGGTCAACATTGGACCAAGGCTTATTGGGCTTGAAAGTCAGATTGACACCCCCCTTTTGCTTTGGATACCAAGCCCTTTTTCTTTATTCTTTTTATATTTTCCTTTTATTTATTTATTTTGTCTAAATTTATTTTCTAACATAAAAATTAATTCTTTTTTACAAAAAAGAACTTATAAAATCAATTTTTCATCAAATTAGAATTTTTTTTTATTTTGTCAAAATTAATTTAATATTAGGTTAATTTAATTTTAGGGTAATTTTAACCTTTTGTAAATAAATTAAAATCAATTAGAAAATTAGGATTTGTTTGATTTAATTTTTATTTTTCTTTTCTTAAAATAACCAAAATATAAAAATAGGTCAAATTAATTTTTTTTCTTAATTTAAATTAATTAGTAATTAGGTTTGTGTTTATTTAATTAAAACCTTATTTTGTTAAAATAATCAAAACAACAAAAAATATTTTTTTTCTTTTAATTAGGTTTAAACGGGGTCAAAACCCTAATTTTCTCTCGTTTTCGATTCATCGCGCATTTATTTATTTTTGCGATATTAATGTAACTGCTCATGAGATGTAATAGTTTAATTAGGATTTTTCTATTATTTATCGTTTTACGGTTTTTTGGCTATGTAATTAATCCCCCTCCCTGAAGCCTTGTAATAGCGTAGTTTTATTTCTCACATTTTAATTTTCGCAAATATTAACTGTTAGATGTATGATAATAGGATTGCATGACAAGACTGTATGTAAATTTTAAAATGGTTAGCAAACCCTAAATGTACAAAGATACTAACTGAAATCAAATCACTCGCACATGCGCACTCCTAGGGTATACTCTCACTTCAGTTGCCTTCGGTAAACAATCATTAAGTATAGGATACTTTAGTGGTTACTCTCTTGTCTAAGCAAAGATCAAATGTCCCGTTCGGAAATATTGCCTTGGAAAGGTTGCCTCGAATATGATCTTAAGATATTAGGGTTATTACTAAGACATCCTAACATTGCATTAGTGATTGTACGTCCCTTTCGAATTGACCCTTACAACTCCGATGACGGTGCTACCTACTCACTAATAGTTGGATAGCATTGTCTAAAGGAAACAAGAACAAAAACATTCTTTTTTCGAGTAGGTAGATGCTAGTAGGTACTTGCTCAAAATCAAACTTTTCCATACTTACACTTTTTCAAACAAAGTTTTCAAAACACTTCGAAACACTCTTGAAGACAGAAGCAAGGGTTATAACGAAGTAAAACAAATTTTTTTCAAAATACATAAACACGGAAGCAATTTTTAAAATAATGAGCAAGTACCTAAGAGCCCGTGTAAAACCACGGATAGAAAGGGTGTTAATACCTTCCCTTTCTATAACCTACCCCCCGTATTCAGAATATCTCGAAAAAGGAATTTTTCTGTGCTTTTTTCCTTTCCAGTTGGATAAAAGAAAAGTCGGTGGAGACTCTTGCTTACCGCGACATTTTGCAAACACAAACGCAAAACACAAACCAGCATTTTCCTAAAACAATCCGATTATGCCACCGTATCACAGTAGATAAAATGCAAACCCGAGAGTTCTCAACTCTCCGAATTATGAATATTTTTTTGTTAATAACTTTAACTCTTGCATTTACCTTTTAGACAAACCAACCCAATTCAACCCCAAACTCATAAATGAGAGACTTATAGAATGGTGATTTGATAATCACTAATCCCAGTGGAGACAATTTGATAAAAGTATAAAAATTCTTACTTTTGCTTGTCGCTTTACCGCTTCAGCAAAATGGCGTCGTTGTCGGGTATTGGTGTTTTTATTGTTTCGCACCGCGATAGTTTCTTTGTTTTTGAGATTTGCACATAATGTTTATATTATGTATAATGTGTAAATAGAACTTGTTTATATTTATACTTGTGTATGTTTGCCAAATTTGTGAATTTTTACATGTTTTCGATACTTGTGAATATCGTGTATATGTTTGTTTCTCTTCACGTTTGCTAAGTGTTTTTTTAGGTTTTCTCGTTGGTGAGCGCTAAGTGTGTAAAGAGAAAACTTGGAGAAGTGTTTATAAATAACAAGCATCGTGCTTAAGATGTAAAACAAGCATGTTTTATTGTTTTTCATAGTATTAGTTTAGGTAGTGGTGATTTTTGTTTAAATAAGTTGAAATTGGACCAGTTTTTAAAATTCTCAAATCCTCACTTTTCAACTTGTTTAGTTCAATTTCACCCAGTCGTTTATTTGTTTTAATTATTTTGTTAATTGTTTGTACTCAAATTTTGGTTCGATATCTTAAAGTACATTTGGTGATTTTCCAAGTTTGAGTGTTTTGATTTGCGGATGTATGTTAATGATATTGTTTTAAAATTGGTACACAGTTGTTTATCGCATTCTATAGGATAATATGTTTAGGAAAAATTTCATTCGTACAAACTCCATGTCACTCATTCTTTTACATGACTTGATTTTTGATTGAATCACTTTAGTTCCCTTTTTACACCCAAATGCGAGGAAGCTTTCCATTGTTCATATATGCTGGAGGCCACAATTCTTGTTTTAACTGGATTTAATTATGTTTAATATTTTGTTTTTGTTGATTGTATGAAAGCATGAAAGTGATCAAGGCATTTTGTTTGATTTTGAGCACAACTACCTTGCCAAATTGTCAATTCAGCGTGTGAGTGTGAACTTTTGTTAACCCCTTTTGAGCCTTTTTGTCAATGTCCATGTTGTTTTTGGACTTAATGCTTGTTTATGAGTGTTTGATTTTCCTTTTTGAATGAAAATTGATTCTTTGTTTTCTTGAACCCTCAACCATTGCTTTTTGTTTAACTTTTTACCTTTCCTTAGAAATTAGGGAGTATTCACATTAATGTTGGTTGAATTCAAGTTGGAGAGAAAATTGTTTGCCCACTTATGTTATGATTGCTACGGGGTTGTGAAAATGTTAAAAAGAAGAAGAAAAAAAGAGAAAGAAAAAGAAATAATTTTTTAAAAAAAGCTTTGAAAAAGAAAAACAAAAATAGTATGGAATAATATTGTGTTAGTAAGTATTGTGTTTGGTTTATTAAACTTGGGATGAAAGAATAAGTTTGATTGAAATTTTGTGTTTGAAATTTTGTGAGCTAATCACTCCATTAGGTTTAGGCAAGTTTTTTGTTTCGATTATATGATATGGAGGGAGAACTGACTTGAGGGTTTTGCGTTTTATCGCAAATGTTGCGGTTAGCAAGAGTCGCCACCGACTTTTCTTTTATCCAAAAGGAAAGGTAAAAAAGCACAGGAAAGACCTTTGAGATATTTTCTTGAGTTCGGGGGGTAGATTATGAAAAGGGAAGGTATTAGCACCCTTTTCATCCATGGTTTTCCATGGGCTCTTAGTTACTTTCTTAGATCACTTGCTTTTGTTTGTTTGAAAATGTGTTTGGTGTTGTTTTGAAAGTATTTTGTAAAAGAGGCCATTCGTTTAGGCAATCGTTGTAATGATTCTCGTTCGTAAGAATGTATACAAAGATGTTTGTCGTTTTGAAAATGTTTTCAATGTTTGTAAAATGTTTTGGAAATGTGTGTGTTTTGTTTTGAAGATAGCAAGGATAGTTGTTTGAAAATAGAGCAAGTAACTAGAAGCAATCTACCTACTCAAATATCTTTCTTGTTCATTTTCTATTCCTTTGACATTGTTGTCTTACCGTTGATTTGGTAAGCAACCCTATCTTTGGATTTAAACGGGGAGGGCATGGGTCAACGTATAACCATGATTAGTAATGTTGCAAAGTATCTTAGCATTTTGAGGGACTAAGATCATTTTATAAGGAAACTTAGAATAGTGTCATCGAGGGACTATGATCTTATATTTGTTCGTTTTGCCAAGATACTTTGCATGCGTAATATGGCCAGGTATAAGGCAGCCAAGATACTTCGCATGCGTAATATATAAAGTTTTTTATATATGAAAAAATAAATATGTATAAGTATGGGATGAAAAGGAAATAAATAAATTAAACTAAATATATTTTAATTATATTTTACAAGTTTATTAAGAAAATATATGATATATATTAAAAATAAAATATATTTTTATGTGAAAAATAAAGTAAAATAAAATAAAAATGCAATATTATGAAATTTATATTTTTTTGGATTTTTATACATTAAAGAAAATATTAATGAAAACAAAAATAAATTAAATAAAAATGTATGGAAAATAATGGGCCAGGGGGTATAGCAAGCAGACTAGAGACAGCATGTTAGCAAAAAAACTATGGCCCAAATATGGAGGCCCATCCTGCAAAAAGATAACAAAGCTGAAAAATGGAAAAATATGGAAAACAAAAGTAGCGCCCAGGTTTGAACCCAGGACATGGGTCTCATCAGCGTGCTACTTTGCCACTGGAGTGGCTATACGTCCGTTGATTTAAGTGAAACAAAAATAACATAACATGAACAAAGTCCTTGCCCTGTACTTCATCTTCTTACCCAAGCTTGGCCAGATGTCCTGTAACGCTCTCATTCTTCCATGAAAAGGAAAACTCATAACATGAAAGTTGTAGTATTTGATCTCACGATTCTAACCATATAAGTTATGTAAACTATCAATCAAATATTAGAAAGAATTTTAAAAGCCCTAAATTAAAACCTAATTTTTTCAGAATCTTCAAGTTCAAAATTCTCTCAACTCAAGTCACATAAATGCAAGATAAAGGTATGTACAGTTTCGTTGTAATGAGGACTACATTATTTATTCACAAATCATGGCCAATGGTTGCCTGTACAAGGAGAGAGAAGTTGAGATATTACCTCCTTCA
Organism: Vicia faba; assembly: GCA_948472305.1. Lineage (NCBI taxonomy): Eukaryota > Viridiplantae > Streptophyta > Magnoliopsida > Fabales > Fabaceae > Vicia > Vicia faba. Next base: position 668,978,358 of record OX451737.1, read on the forward strand.
GTTGAAATCGTGGATGGAGTTGGAGTGAGTTTGATGAAGGCCTGATGCTTGCTTGAGCTTCATTGAACCTCCCTGAGTGTATTCCCACCCTTGCCTTGCTTCGAAAGTGTCTGAAACTCCTTGGCCAAGTCAACCTGCAAGCTTTGAAAAAAAATGGCAGATGATGGAGAAGGGGTTACAGTACATGGATGAAGGTATGGATTAGTTAGATATCAAGTAGGTAAGGTGTTTTGATGATCAAGACTTGAAACGCACGAGCCAAATGAGAGATTGGTATGCTTATGCAAAAACTGCAAGTCTTGTCAGTTTTCTAGTGTTTTTTAGTTTGGGAGTGTTTCAGGCTTCAAGTAATCGTGTCTTGCGTTGTGTTATGTTTGTATATTAGTATGGAATCAGTTTCATGTCAACCCTCTAACAAATGTGCCAGTTCTCACCTTTTTGCAACCTTTCTTGCTTTTGAAGTAAAGTGAAGGGACAAGGCTTACCATTCTTGTACTGGATTTCTTAGGGTTGGTATATACTTGTACAATTTGATTTAGGCCTGCAAGACTTATATGTGCAATGGAGACAGGTTCAATGCTCAAGAATTGGAAAGTGGCAAAAGTTGAGCTTTTTCAAAATGGTAATGGTCACTTTATGCCATTTATGGAATTACAACTTGGGTAATGGCTCTAGGGCTTGGATCAAAGCTTTGTCAACTGAGTAAGAATTAAATTAAGGAGTAAGGAACAAGTTTGGGACCTTTAAAGCATGGATTAGGCAGCATAGGTGCTGATTGGAACTTTGTTCTTCATGAAATGGCTTGGACAAAAAGTGAGAAATTGCCAACTTCATCTCTTCGATTCTCCCTACTCAAAAATGATCTTGAGGAGTTCTTAGACATTTTGGAAATCTTTAAACATGATCTAGAACTCCTATTTGAAATGAATTTCAAGATACCTCTTGGAACTAGGTGAAAAATTGCCATGAAGCAAAGTTATTTAGTTCATGAGCATGTATTCATAAATTTATATCTTGAGATCCAAGAATCTTTAGGGAAAAGTGTGTGAAGCAAAGTTGTAGATTTTATGGAGGTCTACAACTTTCATGTTGGGAATTTTCTTTGAATCATTATGCATCATGGTGAAACAATGGCCTAAAGTTGAGAAAAATAAGAAATTTTCTATACTTAGAAAATTTCTAAGTTAAGAAATTTTTTCAAATTTAAACCCTAATCTTCAAACTTGGATTTCTTGATGAACAAGTTTCACATTTTGACATTTTTTGATGAATTGTGACCCTTGGCACTTGATTTTGACCAAAAAGTCAAAGTTTGATTTTTCAGTATACAAATGACTTTTGATCAGTTGATTGCAAATTTCATCTGTCAATCCAATGAAATTGAAATGTTTTGAGCCATGTAATTAGGTCAATATGATACAATTGAATCCCCGAAATCATGCTTTAACTCAATTGGTCATTTGCTAGGTTAAAAATCAGAAATTGCCCTTTCTTAGTCAAAACCCTAATTTTTGACCATTTTGCCCTTTTGGTGATTTGATCAAATTTCTTGAGGAATCATGATCCAAACTTGACCAAATGATACATATAAGCTTAAAATATTGATGTGGATCAAGAATTATGAATTTTGACTGTAAATTGGCCATGGTTGACTTTTTCCCCAATACAATTGATTTTTTAGGTCAACTGTCCAATTGACTGATCAAAAATATAGTTCAAAGCTTGAAACTTGTCCTGAGTGATCTTAGGGATCCATAATGATGTTTGGAAGTCACATGAAGCATTGGTAGTCCTAAAATCTTTGTGCAACCTCAAACCCTAATCCAGTCTTGAGTCAAAGGAATCTTGTGAAAAAAGTCTGGATAAATGAGAGGGCAAATTTTGGGGTACAACAGCTGCCCCTGTTCAATCTTCTTGAACCTGAAGAGTTAGATTGGAGAGTTTTGTCGTTCGTGACTCGAAGGTGAAATATGATTGGACACTAGAGTGCCCATAAATTTGCACTCGACAATGTGTAGTTGAGGAAATGGGCTTAAAGATGCCATTTGGAGAAGTGATAGAACCTTGTTGGAGATGGGCTTGTAGATGCCATCCAAGAATGTTTGTTGAATTGTAAATTGTAACCTGAAAGAATGAGTATCAGAATGGCATCCGTGTTTGGAGCGTATCCATACTGTATCTGAATGGGTATTAGAATGGCATCCGTGTCTGGAGCGTATCTGTGTTGTATCTGAAGTCTGAATCTGAATGAGTATCAGAATGGCATCCGTGTCTGGAGCGTATCCATACTATATCTGAACCTTGAAAACTGAATGAGTAACAGAATGGCATCCGTGTTTGGAGCGTATCTATATTGTATCTGTTTGCACATTGTTAATGGTGGCTGTTAATCTTATCCTAAACAGGGTAAAATGTTAGCTGAAACACAAAATTATGTTGTATGAAATGTATGGTGCAACATATGTGTTTTATCAATGTTTATAATATATGGATATAATGTATGCGCATGTAAGCTGATTTGCTGTATTGCTGCCTAATTGAGGAAAATAAATTCCTGAACGCTGATGAGGATATGTGGATTCTTCATGTCTTGAAGTACTGACAAATATTCTGTTTGTGAGAGCAATGCCACATATTGCTTTGAGGAATCCTAAGAAATTTGACGATCTCTACTGGGGATTAATAATTTGAAGTTTTAGTTCCGTTGGGGATCTAAATGACGTATTGTGGGGATTGCTTATGGAATAGCCTAGAGACGTTTTCCGACTCTTTCATCCTATCAGTAATTGTCTTTCTCATTTTGTTTATTTGTAAACAGTAATTATGTTCAAATGCATATGTTCATTAATGAATCATTGGAAGTTTTTGCAAAAGACAAATAGTTTTCTGTACTTTCAAAGAGATATCTTCATATTGACTTTGAATAAGTATTTTGTACAAAGGAGACAATCATTCTAGTAAGAGAATGATTCCATAAAAAAGCAAGAAAAACTTTATATAAAGAAAGATAGCTATGTGTAATAATCCCATGGGGTTTCCATTCTGCTATAGCCTTCGTATCTCCGAATATCTTGTCTATTTGTTGCTTCGTCCGAAGATGATTGAATTGATCAGAAACTCTGAGTTTATCAGTGGAAGTCAAGAGGTTGTCCTCAAAGTGATCCGACGGGACGTAGTCATACGCTTTAATTCCCTAACTTTTGCCTGGACCTCCCTTTCGGGTTTTCAGTCCACCGGGAAACCCTTTTTTGCCCAAGTCGCCCTTTCGGGTTTTCAACTTGTCGGGTGTACAGATCTTTTATATTTTATCCCTAATTTTTGTCCGAACCCTTTTGGTTTGTCGGGATACCCTTTTTTTTGCCTAGGTGTATCAACCTAGCGGGTCTCTTATGCGTAGTATCTTTTGACTATGTCCGTGTTCGCAGGGTGTGGCAGGTCGTCGTTGTCCATGGTGGTTAAGATCAATGCCCCACCGAAGAATATGTTCTTGATTACAAACGGTCCTTCATAGGTAGGAGTCCATTTGCCCCTGGGATAACTTTGTGGTAAGATAATGCATTTGATCACTAGATCTCCAACTTGATATACCTGGCGTCTGACTTTTTTGTTGAAATCCTTGATCATCCGTTTTTGATACATCTGACCATGGAAAACAGTAGTAAGTCTCTTTTCATCAATTAAGTTTAGTTGATCAAGTCGAGACTGGATCCAATCGTCCTCATTCAAACCTGCATCCTTCATAATTCTCAAAGAGGGGATCTGAACCTCAGTAGGCAAGACAGCCTCCATGCCATAAACCAAAGAATAAGGTGTTGCCCCAGTTGATGTGCGGGCCGTGGTACGATACCCGTGGAGAGAAAATGGTAGCATCTCATGCCAGTCCTTGTAGGTGACTGTCATTTTCTGTATGATCTTTTTAATGTTTTTATTTGCATCTTCAACGACACCATTCATCTTTGGCCGATAGAGGGATGAATTGTGATGCTGAATCTTGAACTGCTCACACAAGGCGGTGATCATGGTATTGTTAAGTTTGGTACCATTATCAGTGATGATCCTTTCTGGGATACTGTACCGGCAAACGAGATTCTGCTTGATGAAGCGGGCAATAACATTCTTAGTAACGTATGCGAAGGAAGCTGCTTTGACCCATTTTGTAAAATAGTCAATGGCCACCAGAATGAAGCGGTGTCCATTGGAGGCTGTAGGTTTGATCTCTCCAATCATGTCAATTTCCTATATAGCAAAGGGCCAAGGAGCCATCAAGACATTCAGAGGAACCGGAGGTACGTGCACCTTGTCGGCATAAATTTGACACTTATGACAGGTTCGAGAGTGTTGATAGCAGTCTGCTTCCATGGTAGACCAATAATAGCCTGCTCGTAGGATTTTCTTCGCCATCGTATGCCCACTGGAGTGAGTGCAAAAAGTACCTTCATGTAATTCAGCCATGATCTTCTCAGCCTCAATCTTATCCACACACCGGAGTAGAATGGAGTCATGATTGCGTTTGTACAGGATGCCATTACTCAGGAAGAACTTAGCAGAGAATCTCCTTAAGAACTTTTTATCATTGATTGAAGCTCCTTCTGGATATTCTTGAGCCTCGAGATACCTCTTGACTTCATGAAACCGAGGCTGGTCTACTACCTCTTCAGTATTAATATCGTGATAGTGTGCTGGTTCATCCATTTGTTCGATAGTGATATGGGGGGACTCGTTATCCCAATTAAGTTTAAACATGGATGACATTGTGGCTAGAGCATCTGCTAGCTGATTTTCTTCTCGCGGGAAATGCTCGAAGGTAATCTGCTCAAAATGTGGTAGCAATGTCAAAACATGTTCTTTGTAAGGGATAAGATTTGGGTGCTTAGTGTCCCATTCCATTTTGATATGACTAACGAACAAAGATGAATCTCCAAACACATCTAAATATTTGATTCCCAAGTCTATGGTAGCCTTGAGACCAAATATGCATGCTTCGTATTCCGCCATGTTGTTCGTACAATTGAAGCAAAGTCTGGCAGTAAAGGGAGTGTGACGCCCTTCCGGAGATATGAGTACAACGCCGATACCATTACCAAGTGCATTAGATGCCCCATCAAAGAACAGGGTCCATCGGGATCCTTGTTCGGGTCCGTCATATGGTCTGATTTCTTCACAGTTGTCTAATGTCATGATGTCTTCATCCGGGAATTCGAATTTCATGGACTAATAATCTTCTACAGCTTGATGAGCAAGATGATCAGCTATCACACTGCCCTTTATAGCTTTCTGGGTAGTGTACTGTATGTCATATTCTGTTAGGATCATCTGCCATCTAGCTATCCTCCCAGATAGAGCAGGATTTTCGAAGATGTACTTTATCGAATCCATCTTAGATATCAACAAAGTAGTATGAGTCAACATATACTGTCTTAGCCGGCGAGCAGTCCATGCCAAGGCGCGGAAAGTTTTCTCGAGCAGTGAATATCTGGTTTCACAGTCGGTAAACTTTTTGCTCAGGTAGTAAATAGCGTGCTCTTTTTAGCCAGACTTGTCATGCTGCCCCAATACGCACCCCATTGAGTTCTCTAAAACGGTCAGATACATGATCAGTGGTCTTCTCTCGACTGGTGGCATCAAAATAGGAGGCTCTTGTAAGTACTCTTTGATCTTGTCAAAAGCAATCTGACATTCATCATTCCATCTGACTACTTGATCTTTCTTCAATAATTTGAAGATTGGTTCACAAGTAGCTGTTAGGTGAGAAATGAATCTGGAAATATAGTTCAGGCGTCCCAAGAATCCTCTGACTTCCTTCTCAGTACGAGGAGCAGGCATTTCTTGTATCGCTTTAACCTTGGCAGGATCAACCTCGATGCCTTTTTTGCTGACAACAAAACCTAAGAGCTTACCGGACCGGACTCCGAATGTGAACTTGTTTGGATTCAACCTTAGTTTGTACTCCTTCAACCTCTCAAACAAATTTTGTAAATGATCAAGGTGCTCCTCTTCAGTTTGTAATCGGCCTATCATGTCATCTACATAGACCTCTATCTCATGATGTATCATATCATGAAATAAAGCTACCATGGCACGTTGATAGGTTGCCCCAACATTCTTTAGTCCGAATGGCATCACTTTGTAGCAGAATGTGCCCCACTGTGTGACAAATGTAGTTTTCTCCATGTCCTCAGGTGCCATTTTGATTTGGTTATAACTTGAGAATCCGTCCATGAAGGAAAATACTTTGTGTTGGGCCGTATTGTCAACCAAGATATCAATGTGGGGAAGTGGAAAATCATCTTTAGGGATGGCCCTGTTTAAATCTCTATAATCCATGCACATTCGTACTTTGCCGTCCTTTTTAGGCACGGGAACAATGTTGGTAACCCATTGAGGATAGGAAGTGACAGCCAAGAATCCAACATTGAATTGTTTCATGACTTCCGCTTTGATCTTCTCTGACATGTCAGATCTCGTGTGGCGGACTTTTTGTTTCACTAGTGGACAGTCTTCTCTTGTGGGTAGACGATGTACCATGATGTCTGTATCAAGTCTTGGCATGTCTTCGTATGACCAGGCAAAGATCTCAACATAATCATGCAATAACTGAATTAGACGCTCCTTGACACTCGGCTCTAGATTGGCACCCACCTTGATTTCCTTTTTATTTTCCTTGGTACCCAAGTTGATTGTATCCAACGGTTCCTCATGAGGATGAATAGCTCTTTCCTCTTGTTGTAGTAGTCTGGCCAATTCCCCTGGTACTTCACAATCTTCCTCACCTTCATCTTCAGCTTGGCAGATTAGAACTTCAGAGTCACTAAAGGCAATAGCAGTATCGTTACTCATGGGATCTGGGATGGAGGGGTACCTGCATTTGTGAGTGTGGGTGTGTATAAGGGTATAGCCATCTTTAAACAATAAAATGTAAAAGAAAGACAATGAGCACAAAAGGTTTGTATGTGAAAAACGTCCATGATTCATTGAATGTCATATGAAGATGAAATAAAAACCCTTACAAATGGACCATTGTGCCTCGGGTAAGACACAAGGTTTTGAATGTGCGAATTGTTTGTGAATATTACAAGTCCAACAGAAATGTAAAAGATAAATTACTGAGAGATGAAAGTTATTGGGATAAAGTCTCTGGCTTCCCAATTGCGAAGTCCTCCGTTGACAGTAGGAAATATCCAACCCTCCAAGTTGCGATCTTCTTCACCATCTTCCACTGCGTTGACCTCTTGGTTGCTAATCTTCAGAGGTGGCCCTCCAGCATGGGCACGGCGCACAGCCTTCTGAGCATTTGAAGTAAACCCTAAGCCAAACTTGTCAGATTTATACGGAATATCTGGAAGCTGTCCCCAGATGGTGCATCCATCTTCCTCTATTACTGCCTTGGCGTCCTTTAGAGATGACATCCGAAGCGGAGGTCTTGTGGTCTTGGGGATTTTGGATACCGTCTTGGTTACTGCTACTTCTTGAGAGACTTCTTCGAAATGTTGAAAAGGAGTTTCAATGAACTTGCCATCCAACTCCACATACCGGAAAGAATTTAGATGGCTAATCATGTACTCTTCCTCTCCATGGACAGTGATAATCTTTCCATGGACCGGGTATTTCAGCATCTGGTGTAGTGTAGAGGTGACAGCACCAGCATTATGGATCCAGGGCCGTCCTAGCAGATAGGAGTAAGAGGGACGAATGTCCATTACATAGAAAGTTGAGTTGAAAGTCTGAGTTCCCACCTTTATGGGGATGTCCACCTCCCCGTGGACCATCCTCTTTGAGCCATCAAATGCTCTTACGACTATGTTACTGGGTTTCAATGTCAGTCCTTCGCAATCCAACCTGTCGAGAGCTTTCTTCGGTAAAACATTCAAAGATGAGCCAGTGTCCACCAAGACATGGACCAGAGTTATTCCTCTACACTCCACAGAGACATGTAATGCCTCGTTGTGCTTTCTCCCTCTTGGTGTCAAATCGGCATCAGATAAGCCTAGGCCGTTATCAGCTGTAAAACTGGCCACACAATCTTGGAATTGGTCAGCAGATGTCTCTTGTGGTACATGGGCTGTCTTCAGAAACTTCACCAGAGCTTTCGCATGTGCCTCAGAACACAACAACAATGCTAGCATGGAGATCTTGGAGGGAGTTTTCCCCAACTGTTCAACCACGTCATAGTCACTCTTCTTTATTATTCTCAGGATCTCCTCCATTTCCTTCTTGGAGGTTTCAGGGATAGTCAGTGGTTGAGCCTTCGTCTAGACAGACTCTTCTTGAATACTTTTTCCTCGAATTTTAGCAGTAGAAGTGTTGGTAGGGATAACAGCAGGGGTTGTATCGTCTTTGTCAGTAAGAGCACTTGCAGATATGATTATTAGTATGGAGGTAACCTTCAGAACATCCACGAGTCCAAAAACTGCCTTTGGAGGGGCAATTTTTGGAGAGAAGATTCTACCGCTACAGGTAATCTTACTGGTTCCGGCATATAGCCAATGTCAGAGTCTTCTTCTTCGGAGCTCACTTCTTCGGCGGCCAGCCTATCTTGTTTGATACCATGGTAGTAGACGTCTCCACCGTAATTCCACGGTACTGTTTTGTCTGATTCATACGGGACCAGCCCGTGCATTGTGATTATGAGAGGAGTAGTTTTTGGAACCGATGTAATCCTAACGGGTCTTTTGGGGACCCTGGAAGGATTGGCGAAGATGGTTATGATTGAAACGTCTTCAACAGGAACAAGTGAAACAAGAGCAATTTCGAACAGAATCTCTTGGTTGTTGTTGTACCCCATAATTTGCCCTCGCATTTTTCCACAAGAAATCACAGCCTCGGGTGTTTCCTGATTTTTCAGATTGACGTAAGAATCAGTCAAACAGACTTTTCTCGTCAGTCAGACAAAATTAGGGTTTTTCATTGATTTTAAAGCAGTTCAGGGAGATTGCTAAGGTTTGGTTGATTTTGGCTCAAGTTTTGATCAGGCAAACGCTTCTTTGACATTTAATCAAGAACTAGGGTTTGTGCACATATTTCTCAGAAAAAATTCATTCTATAGTTCTTCTCAGTTTACTTTGAAGTTTGGACTGAGTCATTTGGATTGAGTTTGCAGTGTTTGTTTAAATCAGTAAAAAGAAAAGACATTTGGGCATGTGTGATTTGACGGTGCATTGCTTTGATTATTCAAGATTCCGGACGTTTATTGATTATTTATTATTCTGAGTTAAAATGATTGGGATTTATTTCCAGTTATTATAATTTTAAGAATTATGAATAATTAAATAAACAATTGAATTGAAAGGAATTAACTGATAAAAAATGGATTTTATTCATCTTTAAATTATTTGTTACAATTATTGTTTAAATACAGTATTCATTTACAAAGTATTTACAATGATAATTTTACAAACGATTAAATTTGGAATAAAACTATCCTAAATATTCCTAAGTCTTCATCTTCTATCCATTGCTTCAATGCTCCATTGAGTTTTATCTACAAAATAAGGAAAAGAAGAAAAGTCAAAGCAGATAAATAAAAGACAGACAGTAATTTAAAGATTCATCATTAAAAGCAACTGGCCGGAATCAGTTCTTCCCCTCTCTGCAAATCACGAGATTACTCTCGGTTCACAAAGAGGGATAGAAAAATGTCTTGCAAAAAAAAAAGTGAAGTGCACAAAAGCAAACATACTGCATTGTCAAGCAAAGCATTTCAAAATTCAAACCAAAGTCTAAACTGAACTATAAAGTCCAAACTAAATTCCAATTTCAAACTTTCCACAAGCTGCCAAAAGGCTATTCAAAAGAAGTACAGAATGCTGTCAACAAATGTGCAGAAAAGCAGAAAATATGCAGAGCAAACCAACAATGCAAGCAAGGTTCATGTAACATCATTTTCCTATGGCCAAGTTGCTTTTTCAGAATAAGACAAAACATAAGCAATATAAAAATATGCTTTTAATCTGTCATGAGAGAGAGAAGAGAAAAGAGGTACAGGCTTATAGGCTTTAGGCAGGAAAATATATAAAACAACAGATATACCAACATAGAAAAAAAGGAGGCAGAAAATAACACAAGTAATCAAAAACTCTCCAACCTGTTAAAAAACACCCAAAAACTATCAAACAGGCCATCCTGCATAGTCAAGCCTGAAGCTTAAAGCTTCAAGGCTTGTAACCTCAAGCCAAAAAACCTGTAGCATAAAACACAAAAAACCAGAACAACAATCAACCAAGCCAAAAGCCTGTCAACTAAAACCCGTCTTCAAACTCAACCTGAACTGTCAAACCAGTAAACCAGAAAAAAGCCATAGTTCCAAACCTCTCAAAAGCCTAAAGCTTAACCTGCATCAAGCCTTAAACCAGGTTTTCCAGCCCAAAAGCCTAAAGCTTAACCTGAAGCAAGCCTTACCAGCATTCAAACCACCCATCAAGCCCTCAGAAAACCTTCATCGCTGGGCTAGCAACAACATCATCAAAACATTTCAAGGCAACAGGGCAAGCATACCAAATATCACGCATTCAAGGCAATACAGAGTAAGGCAATCAAAGCCTCAGAAAACTTTCATCATAGGAAAATAAATCATCATTGAAGGCAACTGAAGCGAAGTTCACGAAGAGGAAAAGAAGCGTCAAAGCTAGGCAACTCAGAATAAGCATACAAGCAAGATAGGCAACATATACGAAGCAAAGAGACAAGAAGAAGAAAAAGTGATAAATCAAAGGGTTTTTCAGAGTATTCATCATGAAACCCTATAAGGCAAAGCAAGAGTGCAAAGTACCAAGTCTTCCAGCATCATCAAACCCTCGCCTCTGGCCGCCACAGCGCCTCTCAATCCTTTCCTCCTCCGTCTCCAAGAGGTAGTATTTATCCTTTTTTCTTCTTTCCACCACCTCAAACAGAGACAATAACAAATCAATAAACGAAAAGTAAAGACATGCAAGACATAAAAACTTGAAACCCTAACGAGATTGAGACGAAAGTCGCTACCTTGTTTAGCTGTTGCCTAAGTAATTCGTGGAGGGAGAAGGAGTAGATGTTGGCGCCGGTGGCCTTGGGCAGAGGATTCCATTCAGTAGCTTGGCCAGAGAAGACGAAGACGAACGACGAAGAACGGTGCGCCTCTGTATCCTTTGCCTAACCCTAAGTCCGAGTGAAACAAAAACATGAGAACCCTAAAACAATTTGTCTCAAGCCTTGGGCCACAACCCGTTCAAAATGCCTAAGCCCAGATAAAATCATGCGCATACCCCCCTCTTATTTTCCTTCATTTATTCGTTGGGCCAGCTTAGATTCCTAAAGCCCATCTAATCCCTTAAACCCTCTTTCTATTTATTTTCTATAGTACTCAAATTAATATTTTTTTCACTAACATAAGTTAATTCATTTTGTATATAAAATAATACCTTATTTTTCTCATACAAATTCTTCCTTTTTATTTTTATTTTTTTTATTATTATTTATCACATTTAAAAAATACATAAATACTTGAATTTAATTAGGTTAATGGATCTTTTTGTCTTAAAACTTTTAATTAAGATTTTGTACATAAAACAATACTAACATAAATACCCAAAACATTAATACATAAGACTCAAAACATTTCTTTTTTTCTTTTCTTAAAAAATCTTTTCTTTGTACATAAAATTACTAATTTAAATATATTAATACATAAGAAATACTTTTCTTTAATATAAACATTAATACTAAAAATAAAATACCTAAGATGTAGTTAAACTTAAAACATTCTTTTCTAAAATATTTTCTTTGTACATATTATACAAGAATACAAAATTAAATCAAATACTTAATTTTCTCATTAAGTTAACATTTCTCAAACTTGTAAATAAACCTCATACATTTACACATACAGTTACACATTTACAATATACAAATACGTTTACTTTACATTGACATCAATACATTTGCTTGTCCCATTTTATATCACTATTGCTTTACATTTGAGATGGCGATTGATTCGATTTGGTTGTAATTATTTGGATACTACTCTCCCATAAGTCTCATCCCCCATTTGTATACTTGTACCCCCACTCCCAGATACTATTTGTAATAGTTTAGGACTTTAAATTCCCGCAATTTATCGCTTTTGAATTATACCATGGTTAGACCTAGGGTTGTATATAAATAAAACCAAACGCTAGATAACCTAATACAAGACAAATACATGAAATCAACACACGATCACACTTGCACCCCTAGGGTAATCCCACATGTTGCCTTCCAAAATGGGCCATGCTTGCACGTCGAGTTTCTTTGGTAAAACAATTCAAATGATCATAAGTCCCTCGATGACGCTTTCGAAAGTTGCCTATCAAAATGATCATAGTCCCTTCAAAGCAAATTGCCAAAGACACTTGGCACCGTTGCATTCATGGTCCATACGATGACCCGCACCCGTCCCGTTAAACATCCTAAACGCAAGATTGTCCACCAAATACAATGGTGGAACAAAATTGTTAAAAAAGGGTTAAAACATAATAAAAACATTTGAGTACATTAGGGGTAGACAAAACTCTTAGTTACTTGATCAACTTGCAAAAACATTTGCCTACTTTCCAAACCACACTCCACAAACACTTTCAAAACAAACTTTCAAAAACATTTGAAACATCTTTTCGAAAAGATACACACCTTCATATATACTCAAACACGAGTCATTACAACGGTTGCCAAAACAAAGGCGTCTATTTCAAAACATTTTCAAAACACACACACACCATTTCAAGCAATCAAAAATCAAGGCAAGTGATCTAAAACCAAGTAACTAAGAGCCCATGGATAACCATGGATGAAAAGGGTGCTAATACCTTCCCTTTTCATAATCTACCCCCCGAACCCACGAAATATCTCAAAAGGTTTTTCCTGTGCTTTTTTTAACCTTTCCTTTAGGATAAAATAAAAAGTCGGTGGCGACTCTTGCTCAACCGCACAAGTGCGAATACGAACGCAAAACTCAAGTCAGTTCTCCCACCGTATCACAGAACTGGCGACTCTGCTGGGGATATTTCAAAAGTGGGGTTACCTTAGGGTTTAGATCACCTTTATATATTCTTTCTTTGATTGCCTTGATTGCTTTACTTTTTGGGTCCTTGTTTTGGGTTCGTTATAAATCCTACACCCAGATTTGGGGCACCTTTTCAGGTAAATAGCAATAAAACTGTGAGGGAACTGTGCGGGGTATACCGACATGGTTGAAGCAGTAAGCTATGTTAGTGTGACATATTTGTGAGTACCGGTAACCCTTGAGTTCAATCAAGGAGAGTACGGGGCCGCTGAGTGATGTCATGAAGCACTAACGAACTCTTAGAACCTTAAATTGACCATCCTAGCCTTTTTAGGGGTAGTGAGATGACCGACTTTGGTACAGTCCGAAGTTGGTAGATACTCGAGACTACACTCATTGAGGGTTGTTTTCCTGGAATATTTTGGTCGCCAGTTAAGTGGCTAAACCGAAACAATGAACACAGAAAACAATCCAATGATATTGAGCTCCTTAGAACCCGGTTTCTATTTCTAGGACAGGATGAACCAACTAACTTCAAGAGGGTACTTACCTATGACCCCATGCAAGCCTGAACCTAAGGACTTGTTTTGCTTTGTGTGAATATGATTACCTGTATATACACTCACTTGCTTTTGCATACATGTACATAACATCATAACATTATACCATAGCATTTTCAATAACCATTTCAAGGATCTCGAGGGTTCTTTCGATGCAGGGTTACGTTGAACCAGACGTCTACCAAAGGGAAAGAGGTTTCTCTTCTAACAAATCCAATCAAAGATCGAGTGCAACAACTTGAATCAGGGGCTATGACCCACTTGACATGGTGAGCTTGATTCTCGTGGAAAGACATCCACCGATGCAAAGTTCTCCAATCAAAGATCAAGTACAACAACTTGAATCAGGGGCTATGACCCACTTGACATGGTGAGCTTGATTCTCGTGGAAAGACATCCACAGGTGCACAGTTTTCCAATCAAAGATCGAAGTTCAACCTCTAACATTATCTTGTGTTTACCCCAAGAGATCCTTGAAAACATTGCATATATATCATACATATCATTGCATAGAAGGTTTCTCCTTTTCAGGTTTCCTTATTCTTCCTACTGTTTATTTCAGTAAGATGGATATGGAACAAACGGTGAGAGATCTCCAAGCTCAAAATGCTCAATTCCAACAAATGCTTCTGGCTATGGGTAAAGGGAAAGAAGATCTGACAGCTCTTCTTCTCAAGGACAAGAAGAAGAAGTCCAAGAAGGCAGCCAGCATCCTGAACTTGAGGAGAAGACCTAAAACCCAAGATCTTCCAACTCCATCCAATATGGGGGATAGTCTTGAAGAAAACCACAATGTGGAGATTGATGAAGCTGAAGCTGACTACTCCGAGGAACAATATCCTCCCGCTGATGACAAGTACAAACAGTTGGAGGATCGCCTCAATGCTATGGAGATTCAACAAATACCCGGCTTGGATTTAGGAGACATGGGTTTGGTTCCTGGATTGGTCATCCCTCCAAAGTTCAAAGTCCCTACCTTTGCTCTGTACGACGGAGTTTCTTGCCCTAAGATGCATCTAAAGTCTTATGTCTGCAAAATTTAACCCTACACAGTTGATACGAGGCTTTGGATCCATTTCTTCCAAGAAAGTCTGGTAGGGGCTCAACTCGAGTGGTTCTATAAATTGGAGAGTTCTCGCATCCACACCTGGAAGGACTTAGCTTTTGCTTTCTATGAGCAGTATCAGTACAATGCTGATCTTGCACCAGCTCGTGTGCAATTGCAGAGCATGACCATGGGTTCCGACGAGAGCTTCAAGGGATATGCCCAAAAGTGGAGATATTTGGCTGGTAAGGTGCAACCTCCTTTAACTGATAGGGAGTTGATTGACATCTTCATGGGAACTTTGACAGGACCTTTCTTTAATCATTTAATTGGGAACTCCTCAGCCGGGTTCACCGAGCTAATACTGACCGGCGAAAGGGTCGAAGCTGGCATCAAGAGTGGAAAGATCCAAGGAGCTACAACCTCCGATACTCAGATAATCCCCTACAACGGAAAGAAAGAGTCTAATGCTGGGAACGGTCAAAGGAGTCGTCATGATCAACATGCAGGGGCAGTCCTGATCTCTGGTTCTACGTCACGCCGACAACAACCAAGGGGAAGTCAATAACGACCAGACGAGCCTAAGAGACAATTCACCAACATCAACATGCCGTTGTCTCAAGCACTGCAACACTTGTTGAAGATGAATCTGATTGCATTGATAGGGCCTCATCTAAACCCCAAGACTTCATCTCCTAACTACAATCCTAATGCAACTTGTGCTTATCATTCTGACAGTCCCGGGCATGACACTGACGACTGTTGGGCTTTGAAGTACAAGATTCAGAATTTGATTGATGCCAAGGAAATTGAGTTTGGTCCTCCAGAGGCCCCAGCATGATCACTGCTTCTATGCCAGCTCACTGAGATTGTGTTTGTTTCATTTTGAACTTTCAAAGTTGTAATCTTTTGTTATTCAAATAATTATCTTTTAATGTTAAACTCTGTTTCATTAATGCATTGCATATGTTTGTCTTGAATTCATCAATTCGTTTTCACTACTCTTATGCTTTCTTTATGATATTTGACTCTTGATAAAAAGCTGCAAGCCTTTAGAGGGAGGATGACGAAACAATACCATAATCTTATACAGTATGCTTTTGAACAGACCTTGCTGATGATGTACAGGCATTTCTTTCAATTCTCAAACACTGGAGTTATAAGGAAGATAATCCCTAGTCAACCCCTTCGAGCCAAAGAAGTAGGAGTTTTCTGTTCTAAACAAATCAAAACCTTTGATATAAACCTGGGGCAGGGTAGTCTCTCAGTTAATTCAAAAGAAAATGCGCATTAAAGTCGCAAACTCTCAAGTTCGTAACACAACGACGACAAAGAAAAGCATTCCTCTGGAATCAAAAGACAGTGAAGGTTCCCTATCACATAGGCAGTCAATCTCTCAAAAGAGAAAAGCCCACTAAGCTAAAACCTATAAAGGAGGCTTAAGAAAGTTGGGGCATCCCGCTGACTGTGATCTCGAAAACAGAGACGGTCAGGCAAAAGTTAGGGATAACAAATCAAAATCAAAATAGAGAGGTCATTACAAATCCTCAACAACATGAAATAATGTTGCAAAAGAAAAAGGAGATGATGACTGCCTCCTAAATTCAACTGGTGAACCATCACCCAAAAAGTCGTTCCAAACTCAAGTAGAGTGCGACGCACAATTAACTGAGCTTAGGATTGAAGAACATCACGAAGAGCGGGTGGGTACAAATATACTTTGAGCCTTTATCCTTTGTTTCTTAAACCGTGAACTAGGCCACGTTACAACCCTTCAAAAGTCCTAATTGAAGCTTGGGTTAGTTCGAAAGCATACTGTTACCAAAGGTATCCTGACTCCTGTAAGGCTTTGCTCTAAAATCTTGTGTTGACTTATCTTATAAAAAGTTTTCTGCTAAAAAACGCATTTTTCAAAACTTCGAGACAAACATAAACTTTGCATTGCTTGAATATCACTGTTTGCATTTGGCTATTTGTTTGACAGCGAAGAAATTCATACAGCGAATGTTCGGAGGAACGAAAACTCTCTCAGCGAGTAAAATCACTTCAAGAAGGATGACACTTCCATTACAAAAATCTCTTATCAACAAAGGGGCATCACATGTCACCATCCCGTTCACCTGGGGCAGTCCAGTCAAGGTTTCAACGGATCTTTCAAAGTTTAGTTAACCTGGGGCAGTCCAATCAAGATTTCAAGAAATCTCTCAATTCGCAGAGTAATCTGATTCAAGTCTCCTCCATCACCACTTGGAGCATTCGAATGTCAAAAGTGTTCAACGATTCCTTCATCACCTGTTGGAAGATGCAGTTTTACACAGACTCATCATGAAGCAACCCTACACAGGTTCCTTCTCAAAACCCGATGCAGTTTTACACGGACTCATCATGAAGCAACCCTACACAGGTTCCTTCTCAAAACCCGATGCAGTTTTAAACGGACTCATCATGAAGCAACCCTACACAGGTTCCTTCTCAAAATCCGATGCAGTTTTACACAGACTCATCATCAGGAAACCCTACACAGGTTCCTTCTCAAACTCCAGATGCAGTTTTACACGGACTCATCATCAGGAAACCCTACACCGGTTCCCTTTCAACCTCAGATGCAGTTTTACACGGACTCATCAGCAGGAAACCCTACACAGGTTCCTTCTTTCAACTCAACAATTATCCAGTAACTATCCATCCTATCTCCAAATGGCATCTGTAAGCCCATTCCCGAGATCAATCAGAAGATTCTCGCAATCCCCAGCCGGAGAGTCTTCCAGAAGCTAACTCCCCTCAGAGTCAAGTTCAGAATCCCCAGCAGAGTTAAAACTTCCAACTATCAATCTCCAAGCAGAGTGAAGACTCTCATTCTCAGTTCCTCACAAAATATTCAAATATTCTCCATCGAAGATCTCCTCAAGACAGGAATTCCCCAGTAGTTTGGCATATAACCCAGGCTCCTGATTCCCCAACAGTGGTCCCAGGACTTCTCATTTTCAATGATCAGAAGATTCTTGCCCTCCCCAGCAGCAGCCAAGGAATTATTTTCCCCGGCAGCCGTCAAGATTCTTTTATCTCCAGCCATCCAGGATTCATCTATCCTCAGCAAGACAGCTCATCAGCTTACATGCACATTCATCGCATTCATATCATAAACATTGAAATAACATACATTGCATCATGCATCATGACATTGCATACAACTAACTCTTTACCTTTTCAGGTAAGATCAGTCGACAGACAAAAATCACCATCTTCCGAGATTCTTTCTAGAATTAGTTCAGATGTGACCCAGACACGGCGACATTCTGATACTTATTCCAGATTCATCCAGAGATAGTTCAGAGGTGACCCAGACACGGCGACATTCTGATACTTATTCCGGATTCATTCAGATGCAGTTTTACACGGACTCGTCATCAGGAAACCCTACACCGGTTCCTTCTTCAACTTCTGAAAACAGTTTACGGACGCTTCCCAACAACGGATGCTGCTCTATTGCTTATTCAACTTCGATTCTTGAAAACAGTTTACGGATTCTCCAAACACGGACGTTAATCTATTGCTTACTCAGATCCCCAGTTCAGAGATGTTCCAAAACATGGATACCTTTCTGATACTCGTCCACTCACCAAGAACATGCAGTTCAACAACTTCCAAATGGCATCTTTAAGCCCATTTCCAGATGGAATCTATAAGCCCATCCTCCTACCAACAACTTCCAAATGGCATCTTTAAGCCCATTTCCAGATGGCATCTCTAAGCCCATCCCCCGACAAGATTATGTCACATCCCTAGATGGCATCTTTAAGCCCATCACCAAATGGCATCTGTAAGCCCGTTCCCTCTACCATCACATCACCGAGTGAAAATTTTAGGGCACTCTAGTGTCCAATCTCCTTTTACCTTCGAGTCGCGAAAGGCAAACTTGCCAATCTAACTCTTCAGGTTCAAGAAGATTGAACAGGGGCAACTGTAGTACCCCAAAATTTTCCCTCGCATTTTTCCACAAGAAATCACAGCCTCGGGTGTTTCCTGATTTTTCAGATTGACGTAAGAATCAGTCAAACAGACTTTTCTCGTCAGTCAAACAAAATTAGGGTTTTTCATTGATTTTAAAGTAGTTCAGGCAGATTGCTAAGGTTTGGTTGATTTTGGCTCAAGTTTTGATCAGGCGAACGCTTCTTTGACATTTAATCAAGAACTAGGGTTTGTGCACATATTTATCAGAAAAAATTCATTCTATAGTTCTTCTCAGTTTACTTTGAAGTTTGGACTGAGTCATTTGGATTGAGTTTGCAGTGTTTGTTTAAATCAGTAAAAAGAAAAGACATTTGGGCATGTGTGATTTGACGGTGCATTGCTTTGATTATTCAAGATTTCGGACGTTTATTGATTATTTATTATTCTGAGTTAAAATGATTGGGATTTATTTCCAGTTATTATAATTTTAAGAATTATGAATAATTAAATAAACAATTGAATTGAAAGGAATTAACTGATAAAAAATGGATTTTATTCATCTTTAAATTATTTGTTACAATTATTGTTTAAATACAATATTCATTTACAAAGTATTTACAATGATAATTTTACAAACGATTAAATTTGGAATAAAACTATCCTAAATATTCCTAAGTCTTCATCTCCTATCCATTGCTTCAATGCTCCATTGAGTTTTATCTGCAAAACAAGGAAAAGAAGAAAAGTCAAAGCAGATAAATAAAAGACAGATAATAATTTAAAGATTCATCATTAAAAGCAACTGGCCGGAATCAGTTCTTCCCCTCTCTGCAAATCACGAGATTACTCTCGGTTCACAAAGAGGGATAGAAAAATGTCTTGCAAAAAAAAAAGTGAAGTGCACAAAAGCAAACATACTGCATTGTCAAGCAAAGCATTTCAAAATTAAAACCAAAGTCCAAACTGAACTATAAAGTCCAAACTAAATTCCAATTTCAAACTTTCCACAAGCTGCCAAAAGGCTATTCAAAAGAAGTACAGAATGCTGTCAACAAATGTGCAGAAAAGCAGAAAATATGCAAAGCAAACCAACAATGCAAGCAAGGTTCATGTAACATCATTTTCCTATGGCCAAGTTGCTTTTTCAGAATAAGACAAAACATAAGCAATATAAAAATATGCTTTTAATCTGTCATGAGAGAGAGAAGAGAAAAGAGGTACAGGCTTATAGGCTTTAGGCAGGAAAATATATAAAACAACAGATATACCAGCATAGAAAAAAAGGAGGCAGAAAATAACACAAGTAATCAAAAACTCTCCAACCTGTTAAAAAACACCCAAAAACTATCAAACAGGCCATCCTGCATAGTCAAGCCTGAAGTTTAAAGCTTCAAGGCTTGTAACCTCAAGCCAAAAAACCTGTAGCATAAAACACAAAAAACCAGAACAATAATCAACCAAGCCAAAAGCCTGTCAACTAAAACCCTTCTTCAAACTCAACCTGAACTGTCAAACCAGTAAACCAGAAAAAAGCCATAGTTCCAAACCTCTCAAAAGCCTAAAGCTTAACCTGCATCAAGCCTCAAACCAGGTTTTCCAGCCCAAAAGCCTAAAGCTTAACCTGAAGCAAGCCTTACCAGCATTCAAACCACCCATCAAGCCCTCAGAAAACCTTCATCACTGGGCTAGCAACAACATCATCAAAACATTTCAAGGCAACAGGGCAAGCATACCATATATCACGCATTCAAGGCAATACAGAGTAAGGCAATCAAAGCCTCAGAAACCTTTCATCATAGGAAAATAAATCATCATTGAAGGCAAATGAAGCGAAGTTCACGAAGAGGAAAAGAAGTGTCAAAGCTAGGCAACTCAGAATAAGCATACAAGCAAGATAGGAAACAGATACGAAGCAAAGAGACAAGAAGAAGAAAAAGTGATAAATCAAAGGGTTTTTCAGAGTATTCATCATGAAACCCTAGAAGGCAAAGCAAGAGTGCAAAGTACCAAGTCTTCCAGCAACATCAAACCCTCACCTCTGGCCGCCACAGCGCCTCTCAATCCTTTCCTCCTCCGTCTCCAAGAGGTAGTATTTCTCCTTTTTTCTTATTTCCACCACCTCAAACAGAGACAATAACAAATCAATAAACGAAAAGTAAAGACATGCAAGACATAAAAACTTGAAACCCTAACGAGATTGAGACGAAAGTCGCTACCTTGTTTAGCTGTTGCCTAAGTAATTCGTGGAGGGAGAAGGAGTAGATGTTGGCGCCGGTGGCCTTGGGCAGAGGATTCCATTCAGTAGCTTGGCCGGAGAAGACGAAGACGAACGACGAAGAACGGTGCGCCTCTGTATCCTTTGCCTAACCCTAAGTCCGAGTGAAACAAAAACATGAGAACCCTAAAACAATTTGTCTCAAGCCTTGGGCCACAACCCGTTCAAAATGCCTAAGCCCAGATAAAATCATGCGCATACCCCCCTCTTATTTTCCTTCATTTATTCGTTGGGCCAGCTTAGATTCCTAAAGCCCATCTAATCCCTTAAACCCTCTTTCTATTTATTTTCTATAGTACTCAAATTAATATTTTTTTCACTAACATAAGTTAATTCATTTTGTATATAAAATAATACCTTATTTTTCTCATACAAATTCTTCCTTTTTATTTTTATTTTTTTTATTATTATTTATCACATTTAAAAAATACATAAATACTTGAATTTAATTAGGTTAATGGATCTTTTTGTCTTAAAACTTTTAATTAAGATTTTGTACATAAAACAATACTAACATAAATACCCAAAACATTAATACATAAGACTCAAAACATTTCTTTTTTTCTTTTCTTAAAAAATCTTTTCTTTGTACATAAAATTACTAATTTAAATATATTAATACATAAGAAATACTTTTCTTTAATATAAACATTAATACTAAAAATAAAATACCTAAGATGTAGTTAAACTTAAAACATTCTTTTCTAAAATATTTTCTTTGTACATATTATACAAGAATACAAAATTAAATCAAATACTTAATTTTCTCATTAAGTTAACATTTCTCAAACTTGTAAATAAACCTCATACATTTACACATACAGTTACACATTTATAATATACAAATACGTTTACTTTACATTGACATCAATGCATTTGCTTGTCCCATTTTATATCGCTATTGCTTTACATTTGAGATGGCGATTGATTCGATTTGGTTGTAATTATTTGGATACTACTCTCCCATAAGTCTCATCCCCCATTTGTATACTTGTACCCCCACTCCCAGATACTATTTGTAATAGTTTAGGACTTTAAATTCCCGCAATTTATCGCTTTTGAATTATACCATGGTTAGACCTAGGGTTGTATATAAATAAAACCAAACGCTAGATAACCTAATACAAGACAAATACATGAAATCAACACACGATCACACTTGCACCCCTAGGGTAATCCCACATGTTGCCTTCCAAAATGGGCCATGCTTGCACGTCGAGTTTCTTTGGTAAAACAATTCAAATGATCATAAGTCCCTCGATGACGCTTTCGAAAGTTGCCTATCAAAATGATCATAGTCCCTTCAAAGCAAATTGCCAAAGACACTTGGCACCGTTGCATTCATGGTCCATACGATGACCCGCGCCCGTCCCGTTAAACATCCTAAACGCAAGATTGTCCACCAAATACAATGGTGGAACAAAATTGTTAAAAAAGGGTTAAAACATAAGAAAAACATTTGAGTACATTAGGGGTAGACAAAACTCTTAGTTACTTGATCAACTTGCAAAAACATTTGCCTACTTTCCGAACCACACTCCACAAACACTTTCAAAACAAACTTTCAAAAACATTTGAAACATCTTTTCGAAAAGATACACACCTTCGTATATACTCAAACACGAGTCATTACAACGGTTGCCGAAACAAAGGCGTCTATTTCAAAACATTTTCAAAACACACACACACCATTTCAAGCAATCAAAAATCAAGGCAAGTGATCTAAAACCAAGTAACTAAGAGCCCATGGATAACCATGGATGAAAAGGGTGCTAATACCTTCCCTTTTCATAATCTACCCCCGAACCCACGAAACATCTCAAAAGGTTTTTCCTGTGCTTTTTTTAACCTTTCCTTTAGGATAAAATAAAAAGTCGGTGGCGACTCTTGCTAAACCTAACAAGTACGAAAACGAACGCAAAACTCAAGTCAGTTCTCCCACCGTATCACAGTTGTCTATCAAGCGTTGAATGCCTGTCCTCAACAGAGGGCAAACAGTTGGTGAGGATAAGCAAAGTTGGTAGTCTTCATTACAACATGGGAATATACCAGCTTTTAACAAGTTTATCTTAATGATTGGGAGCAGAGTCAAGAGTTCATCCGCTGTGGTAACAAACAAATCTTATTCGATAGCATTGGCGTTGTGACCATGCCTAGGCATAGGAGCGGAAATGTCGTTTGGTTTCTCGGGCGCATCAAACTCAATCTCGTTTGCATCTATAAGGTCTTGAATTTTGTTTTTCAAGGCCCAACAGTTGTTAGTGTCGTAACCCGGACTTTCGGAATGATATGCGCATCTGGCATTTGGGTGATAATGAGGGGACGCCGTGTTGGGATTCTTCGGAGATTCCTTCAAAGTTGCCAAATTAGATTTCAGAAGATGTGGTAAAACCTGGGCTAAAGTCATATTAATTCCGGTGAATTGTCGGACTGGCCTTTCCACCCTCGGTTGGTTACTCCTTGATTGATCATATGTAGGCTTTGGGATCAAAACGGCCCCTACCATTGGTCGGCGTTCAGCTCTCCCTTGGTTCCTTTATGGATAAACAGCAGATACCTCCTTTTTCCCAGTGAGGGGTTTTTTCACAACTGTAGAGGCAGACGAATCCTTCTGAATCTTTCCACTTTTTATGCCAGCTTCCACCCTCTCTTCGATTAGTATTAACTCAGTAAATCCAACAGATGAGCTTCCAATCAAATGGTTGAATAAAGGGCCCGATAGAGTTCCTAAGAACATATCCACCAACTACCTTTCAGACATAGGGGGTTGCACTCTTCTAGTTAGATCCCTCCATTTTTGCGCATAATCTTTGAAACCCTCATTTGAAGCTATAGCCATACTCTGAAGTTGAGTACGGGTAGGCGCCAAATCTGCATTATACTAGTATTGTTTATAGAAAATTGCGGCAAGGTCTTCCCAATTATGGATGTTGGCCCTTTCTAATTGGTAAAACCAATCGAGTTGTGTTCCGGATAAACTATCCTGGAAAAAATGCACCCACAGGTCTTTATCGGTAGAGTGCGGCTGAATCTTTCTCACGTATGATCGGAGGTGCATTTTAGGACATGACAACCCATCATATTTTGAAAACAACGGCACTTTGAACTTTGGTGGGATCACAATTCCCGACACTAGCCCCAATTCTTCAAAGTCTAGACCTGGTACCCTTTGTATTTCCATAGCGCTCAAACGCTCTTCAAGATGTATGTACTTATCATCAGCCGGAGGGTACTATTCTTCAGAGTAGTCTTCCTCTTCTTCCTCCTCTTCAGATTCTGACGGAACTTCTGTTTCTTTTCCTTTCCCTTCCCCTTCATCAGATGTTGCTGCGAAATTCAAGGTTCTTCTAGTTTGCCCTTGAAACCTTCTCCCCATGATTACAACACCAGTTGGTTTCTTCTCTTTCTTCTTTTTCTATTTTGCCAACAGAGTCTTCAGCTCCTCTTGTCCTTTGGCCAGGGTTATGAGTAACTGTTGAAACTACATGTTTTGAGCTTGAAGATCTTTGACTGTCTGTTCGAGATCCATCTTACTGAAATAAACAGTAGAGAGATGAGGAAACTTGTTGCAAAAGACCTGTTTATGTTATGATGAATGATATGTGCATATGTAATGTTTTCAAGTATTTTAAAATATTCAAGTTCGTTTTAAACAAAAAGGAACACACGTTATATTAATAAGATAGAGTTTGAGTACATCAATTCCCCTTGGGCAAAATAATACAACACTCTAAGATAAAAAAGTAGTGCACATCCTCTTTGGTGCTATGTAGGTATTTAGAGTCTGCTCCTCATGAAGTAGCCTAGTGAGTTCCAAAACCTTCTTCTCACTTGCGTAGAATTGGGCTTCGAAAGTATCTCGCTCTCCTTTGAGTTGTATCCAATCCCTTTATAGGTCTTCAAGAGATGTGGGCATGTCAGGATGTAGGATAGTGTATGGAACTTCTCCTTCCTTAACATGCTCAATAATCACCGGGAGAATGGAAGGATAAGGCATCATAAGACTTTGAGCGCGGGTTCATACCCACTTGAGGTAAGGCTCAAGAGGGATGGAATTCTTGTGTCCCAAAGTCTTGTTATCCACCTTGTTTAGCATCCTCCATGCTCGGATGAATCTCTGGCGAAGACCTTGATCATTGTTGTCGTAGTCGAATACCAAGCCTTGAATCAGCATATCATGTGGGCCATCTCTTTGGGCATAACCAAATTGTCTTAGAGCCAAGAATGGGTTGTAGGTGATGCCTCCCCTAATGCCAAGTAGAGTGACATTAGGGAATTCCCCACAACGGTCAACAATGATAACATTCTCTTTGGATCGAGAGCACCAATGAATATCTGAATGTTTGAGCGTCATTAACCTTTGTGACCACCTTAATCCTTGCTCATTCTTTAAAAATGATTGGGGAAGATGAGAAATAAACCATCTTGCCGGGAGGGGAGTGCAACACATAAGGACACCTCTTTTCCTCATTGTACGAGTGTGAAAAGAGTGCAGGATATCCCCTAGTAATGTAGGCATTGGATTGCATGACATGAAGATTTTGACGGCACTCACATCTATGAGTTGGTCAGGATTGGGGAACAAGACCATCCAATAGATAAGAAGAGCCAAAATCTCCTCAAATGCTTGCAAGTCTAAGTAATTCCAACAGCTTTGAGCCTTCTCAAACAGAAACTTTGCTAAGAAGCCTTTGACACCACTTCTAATTTCCCAATGAGTTGTGACATCAGATGAGTGCAAGTACAGAGCTTGAGCAATCTCTTATGCCTTTGGATATCTTACCGTACCGTTGAAAGGTAGTTGATTGAGAATGGGAATCCTCAAGAGTTTAGAGAATTCTTCCAAAGTGGGCACAAGTTGATAGTCGGGAAATGTGAAGCAACAGTGCAAAGGATCAAAGAATTGGAAGAGCAGCTTCATCATATCCTCCTCTATGTTGGAGGTGACCAAGTTGAGTAGACGACCATGCCTCTCGATGAATGGAGAGTTCTCAGAGATCCTTGAAGCTAGCTCTTTGAGTTGTGGAGGAATTCTTACAAGATTGATTTGGATAGTTTTCCTGCGGAGTGAATCCATATCCTACAAAACAAGAACAAAGGTGAATCTCCAAAATCCTTGAAATGGTTAGTGGATGCATATGATGTTCATGATGTCAATGATGTTATGCACAAGTATGCATATACAAGCAAATCAAACAAGTTCTTAGTTTAGGCTTGCATGGGGTTTTATAGGTAAGTACCCTCTTAAAGTTTTAGTTGGCTCAACCTGTCCTAATAATAGTAACCGGGTTCTAAGGAGCTCAATATCATTAGACTGTTTCCTTGGTCATTATTTCAGCTCCAGCCTCTTTAATGGCGACCGAAATATCCCAAGAAACCAACCCTCAATGAGTGTAGTATCCAGTATCTACCAACTTCGGACTGCACCAAAGCCGGTCATCTCACTACATCCTAAAGGCCAAGTTGGTCAAGTAAAGGGTTCTAGAAGTTCATTAGTGCTTCATGACATCACTCAGCAGCCCCGTATTCTCTTTGATTGACTCAAAGGCTACCGGTACCCACAAATATGTCACACTAACATATCTATTGCTTAGACCATATCGGTATACCCCGCACAATTTCCACAATGTATTGCTATTTACCTATAATGTTTCCCAAATCCGGGTGGAGGATTCAAACCCAAACAAAAAACCATAATGTAAAGCAAACAAGTCAAACTGTTGTACCCCAAAATTTTCCCTCTCATTCTTCAGGAAATCATCCTGGATTCTCAGAGTCTCTCTGAAGCAAATCCAAGTCCTGAGCTATCATCTCTTCCCAAGCAAACCATTTACAAGAGCAAAATGATCACACAAGCTCTAAAGGCAACGCTTTTACTTTAAAAAATTAAACTCTAAACATTTGGAATTTTTCTCTAAAAATGGGTGTTTAAGAAGAAAATAGCACTTCAGAACTTCTGGACCAACCTCCAGATAGAAACGGTCAGAAGTTGCAAGCTTGGCTCAACGCAGTCAGAAGTTGGCTCTTCAGCAACTACATTAACTCAGTTAGAGGTTGCAAACATGGTTCAACACGTAAGCCTCAAACAGAACATGGCTCTTTCAGCAGTTACGCAAGTTCAGCCAGAGTTTGCTAGAGGAATGCAAAGGAAGTAAAGAAGTCTGAAGGCTCCTTCAGAACATGCTGGAATCAGAAGATGAAAGGGTCAGAAGAGTGGGTGTTACACTGACACTGGATCTCTAAGTCCAGGATTTCCAGAAGCAAATCCAAGGAACGTATTAGAAAGTCAGGAGAATCCCCAGAATCGGCTGAGACAGTAAGAGGCCAAGATCAGAGCTTGGTTCACGTTGTTTTTTGGTAAAACAAAACTGCTGGTTCAGGTTTTCTCCTATTACAAGAATTTTGGTGTTGATAAGTCTCATCACCATTTAATGCTCATTAATGCTCCCAACCACTCCTGAACATTCATCCAAGAGGTCTCTTCACGTGTGGCTTGGTAAACACCTTTCTGCAGGCTTAAGCATGGGTCTACGCACCACCTTCCACCTATAGAGGTCACTTCTCCTCAATCCTTGCCTGCTGTTCTAGCCTAGGCTGAAAAGTTGTGCATTATCACAACTTTCCATGAACTTCTTTCAAACAAAAAATTTAACCTCTATTGGCGCCTTTAACATTCAAGAATCCACAAGAGCTTTGCCTATAAATAGAGCACCATTGACCACTAAGAGGAGGGCAGAAAAAAACCAGAAAAATTGCTAGAAAAGAAACAGAAATTTTTAGCAAGAAAATACTTTGAAACTCTGTCAAAATATCTTGGTGTTTCAAGAGCCTCAAACATAACTTTGAATCTCCTGTCTCAAAACCTCATTTGTACCCAGATTGCTTCTTGAATAAATAAATACGCCCCTACAGCTTCTGACCACATATACTCTCCATCCACCCCTTCAAAAAAAACCTGTTCAGGACACCATCAGAGCTAAAAGCTAGCTCTCACTCACAAACTTTTCCAACAGCCAGGTAAGTGTAACACCCCTTCTAAAATAACCCGCGAATATATTAATTAAATTAGAGTAACATGAAAAACAGGGATGTCACAATTCAAGATAAATATAAAACCTCAAATTTACAGTTGTCATGCTTTACTGAAGGAATTATTATTATAAATATTTAAATTAACATCATGTTCTACACAGCGGAATTATCTCAAAACCGGAATAACTTCACTTCGTAAGTATTCCCAACATAAATTAAATAATAGAAAATAAAACTCGTCATTCAAACGTTTCCCCAGTGTTACAACCTATCAGAGCACGACACTGACACGCGGACTAAAATAACATAGCTCTAGAGCCATCCTCACCAACTCCTGAGCTGCTAATTTTAATCTGAAATCATTAAAGTAAGGGTGAGATTTCTCATAATTAACATGCATTATAAGTTTCTCAATCAACATTATATCACAAACATATTATTTCACCCATTTTAGCATAAATTCAGATTCAACACACAGTTACAGTCATACAAGTCATTATGCACAATTCAAGAATCAACCAAAGAATTGTAACACTGGAAGACATCCTAACATGTTACAATTCCATGCAAACATAAATGCAGACACAATGCATGTGGTACCAACACGTGACCAAGTCACCCATCACTGATCCATCACTCTCGGATACAGCAACCATCGATTCGTCCATCACACTCGGACATGAATCCAGCCGAAGCAATCATCAATTCGTCCATCACACTCGGACATGAATCCAGCCGAAGCAATCATCGATTCATCCATCACACTCGGACATGAATCCAGCCTAACCACCCATCATCTCTCGGGTATCGGTTAACGGCAATACAAGTCAAATTCCACACAATGGGAATTAACTTCACCAAAACAATGCATATGCATGCACATCACCAGCATGCAACATCAAATCAGTCTATGAAATACATCAATTTATCATAACTGAACCAAAACCAAAAGAAACATGATATCATTATCTATCATACACACATCAAACAGCATAAACATGCACTTCATCCACAAGGACCTGATACAATCAATTATCATGGATACACCATTGCATATACACCAAATATGCACATAATAACAAACCGTATAATCGGAAAGTCAACATCAAATCAACGGAATATGATCACAAAATAATTCCAAATAATGCCAAAACCAACATATCACATGATCACATCTCAATCATAATGGATAGCAGGCACAACACATAAGTATCAGTTCTCATTCACCAAATCAGAACAATTCACAAACAATTCTACATCATTCTCAAAATACCAAAGTTTACAAGAATCAGGAATTCAACTCTTTTTAAAATAATTTTCATAAAATAATATTTTTCTTATTTTATAAGATAGCATTTTAAATTTAAGAAATACTGCCGAAAACGGCACTCAAATCGGACTTACGGTTTGAAAGTTATGAATTTTCAAAGTTTAATATTTTTCAAAAAGTTACATTTCTGGAAAATGTACTGGAACTCGGTTCCTACCTATACAGGAACCGGTTCTTACGTTGAAAAAGTCAGTTTCTTCACAAATTTACACTGGGAACCCGGTTCCTCCCCACTGGGAACCGATTCCTGCGACCTGAAAAGTCAAAAACTGCTATTTGACAGCATTTATTCATTCCAAATCCCATCCAATTCATACCCATACGAATCCAACTCACAGAAATGTCAAAACAAGTTATAGTACATGATTCTAATGAGATTATAACATACCATAACATCATACAATTTCCTCATAACCTCAAATTGAATCAAAACATAATTTCATGGGATTGGGGTTTGAATTTCATAAATCCTAAATTGGGATTCCTAACATGCCTAATCAATTCTATTGATCCCAAAATCTATAAGGCATATTAAATAATCGAAATCACCCCTTACCTCGCGATGATCCTTCGAATTCACGGCGTTTGGCTTTTTCCTCTCTTCTCTTCTCTTCTCCAATTTCACGTACAATGAGTTTTCTCCCAAAACCCTTCTTTTCCTTTTTCCTTTTTATCCTCCTTTTTCTTTTCCTTTTCTTATTTGCCAAATAATAAAAATAAATTAGTAATTATTTTAATAGAGCTTTTTACTACACACACCTGTAATTCAACCTTACACCCCCGGTCTTCCTTTTTAATTCCATAATTAATTCATCCATTTAATCCAAAATATTATTAATTAAGCCTTTAATTAATTTAATAATTAAATTCCTAATTATTTAATAATTGAATTAATTTGGGGTGTCACAACTCTCCCCAACTAAAAGAGTTTTCGTCCTCGAAAACATACCTTAGACGAACAGTTCGGGATACGAGTCCTTCATCTGGCTCTCCAGCTCCCAAGTGACGTTTCCATCTGCTGGTCCTCCCCAAGCCACTCTTACCAATGCGATCTCCTTGCCTCGCAACTGTTTCAACTTCCGATCCTCAATTCTCGCAGGTACCGCTTCCACAGTCAAATTCTCTCGTACCTGTATATCGTCTACCCGAATCTCATGAGACGGATCAGCAATGTACTTCCTTAGCTGAGATACATGAAAAACATCATGCAAATTTGCAAGTGACGGCGGCAAAGCAATCTGACAAGCAACTTTCCCAACTCTCTTGGTAATCTGAAATGGACCAATAAAACGTGGAGTCAACTTCTTTGACTTCAAAGCTCGACCAATACCAGTCATCGGAGTAACTCGCATAAAAACATGTTCTCCTTCGCTAAACTCAAGATCTTTCCTCCTCTTATCGTGATAACTTTTCTGGCGACTCTGAGAAGTCCTCATCTTCTCCTGAATCATCTTAATCTTTTCCAAAGTCTGTTGGACAATTTCCGGTCCAATCACAGCACTCTCTCCAAATTCATACCAACACAACGGTGTCTGACACCTCCTACCATACAATGCCTCAAACGGAGCCATACCAACGCTCGAATGAAAACTATTGTTGTAGGTAAACTCAATCAATGGTAGATAACTATCCCAAGCTCCACCTTTCTCCAACACACAAGCTCTTAACAAATCTTCCAACGACTGAATTGTTCTCTCCGTCTGACCATCTGTCTGTGGATGATAAGCGGAACTCAAACGCAACTTAGTACCCAAAGCTTCTTGCAATCCCGTCCAGAATTTAGATGTAAACCTCGGATCTTGATCCGACACAATACTAGAAGGAATACCGTGCAAACTCACAATCTTCTCAACATACAATTCGGCCAACCTTTCCATCGGATAATCCATTCTTATCGGAATAAAGTGAGCAGATTTCGTCAACCGATCAACAATAACCCAGATAGAATCATAATTCTTCGATGTCCTTGGCAAACCAGACACAAAATCCATAGAGATTCCATCCCATTTCCATTCCGGAACAAACAACGGTTCCATCAATCCTGACGGTTTCTGATGCTCAATCTTCGACTTCTGACAAACCAAACAAGCATACACAAATTCAGCAATTTCCTTTTTCATTCCCGGCCACCAAAACAACTTCTTCAAATCATGGTACATTTTAGTAGCACCAGGATGAATACTCAATCCACTACGATGTCCTTCTTCCAAAATACTCTTCCTAATCTCTGCAACATCCGGAACACACACCCTATTACCAAATCTCATAACACCATTCTCATCAATCCGGAACTCGCCTCCTTGACCTTGGTTGATCAATGTCAATTTATCAACTAACCCAACATCGGACTTCTGTCCATTCCGAATTTCTTCCAGAATACCACTAGTCAGTTTCAACATACCCAATTTCACACTATTCGGAGTAGTTTCACATACCAAACTTAAATCTCTGAACTGCTCAACCAAATCTAACTCACGGACCATTAACATCGACATATGCAAGGACTTCCTACTCAAGGCATCCGCAACAATGTTTGCCTTACCAGGATGGTAATTCAAACCGAAATCATAATCCTTTAGAAATTCTAACCATCTCCTCTGCCTCATATTCAACTCTTTCTGATCAAAGAGATACCTCAGACTTTTGTGATCACTGAACACCTCAAACCGAGAACCATATAAATAATGCCTCCACAACTTCAAAACAAACACAACAACTGCCAACTCCAAATCATGAGTCGGATAATTCCTTTCATGTACTTTCAATTGTCTCGAAGCATAAGCCACCACCTGCTTATCTTGCATCAACACACCACCTAATCCCATTAATGATGCATCACAATACACAACAAAAGACTTAGTCGGATTTGGCAAAATCAAGATCGGAGCACTTGTCAACCTCCTCTTCAGCTCTTGAAATCCTTTCTCACATTCAACATCCCAAACAAACATCTGACCCTTCCTGGCCAACTTAGTCAACGGTAACGCTAATTTGGAAAATCCTTCTATAAACTTCCTGTAATAACCTGCAAGACCCAGAAAACTACGGATCTCAGAAGCATTCTTCGGCGCTTCCCACTGAGATACTGCTTCTACCTTCGTAGGATCCACAGCAATTCCATTCTTGGAAATTACATGGCCAAGAAAACTTACTTCACTTAACCAGAATTCACACTTGGACAACTTCGCATAAAGCTTCTTCTCTTTCAACAATTCCATCACAACTCTGAGATGTTCTGCATGCTCTTCATCGCTCTTCGAATAAATTAGAATATCATCAATGAACACCACCACAAACTTATCAAGATACGGATGAAATATCCTGTTCATATACTCCATGAAAACACCAGGTGCATTAGTAACTCCAGACGGCATAACAGAATACTCGTAATGTCCATACCTCGTTCTAAATGCAGTTTTCTGAATATCTTCCGACTTCACACGAATCTGATGATATCCAGATCTCAGATCAATCTTACTAAATACACAAGCTCCAACTAGTTGATCCATCAAATCATCGATCCTCGGCAAAGGATACCGATTCTTGATTGTAACTTTATTCAGCTGTCTGTAATCAACACATAATCTCATTGAACCTTCTTTCTTCTTAACCAACAACACCGGAGCACCCCACGGTGAAACACTCGGACGAATAAACTTCTTCTCAAACAAATCCTCAAGTTGACTCTTCAACTTTCTCAATCTAGAAGCAGGCCTCTTATAGGCATCCTCGAATTCGAACTAGTTCTAGTAACAAAACCCATTAGACTTCACCTTGCACTCTCACACCGTTCCACTTACTTCATCATGGAACACTTCATAAAAATTACATCCAATAGGTCACATGACTTTTTCTTGCTCTCGCCGAGATCTAAATCTTTCGTTACGCAAACCATAACGCTTCTCTTCTTGCCGACTCAACTAATTTCACACACTGTAAAGCTGGCACAATAAGTACATCCCATCCAACGCGATCCTGACTACTATCAACAAGAGATTAAGGGTGATCAGTTCCTCAATTTGTCAATAGATAGTCAACAATCATGAGGTGGCATCAACCATCGTTACCAAACCACAACAGCATCTTCAATCTTACCCTTCAAGCTACTTAAACATAACCATGCTTGAAGCATCAACTGCTCGGCAATACTTACATCTTACAATCAGCGGTATACTGAACCAACCTCTTGCACAAAACTTCAGAGAAGAAACTTCTCCCCCACTTATTTCACACGTACCTCTGCAGACAACGAAAAGGAAACAATCAAGTACCGACAGTGTTTCACACACATGTCGCATACCAAAAGGGAGTAAACACATAAACAACCTGGCCGATAGACCGACCTGCTCTGATACCACTATTGTAACACCCCTTCTAAAATAACCCGCAGATATATTAATTAAATCAGAGTAACATGAAAAACAGGGATGTCACAATTCAAGATAAATATAAAACCTCAAATTTACAGTTGTCATGCTTTACTGAAGGAATTATTATTATAAATATTTAAATCAACATCATGTTCTACACAGCGGAATTATCTCAAAACCGGAATAACTTCACTTCGTAAGTATTCCCAACATAAATTAAACAATAGAAAATAAAACTCGTCATTCAAACGTTTCCCCAGTGTTACAACCTATCAGAGCACGACACTGACACGCGGACTAAAATAACATAGCTCTAGAGCCATCCTCACCAACTCCTGAGCTACTAACTTTAATCTGAAATCATTAAAGTAAGGGTGAGATTTCTCATAATTAACATGCATTATAAGTTTCTCAATCAACATTATATCACAAACATATTATTTCACCCATTTTAGCATAAATTCAGATTCAACACACAATTACAGTCATACAAGTCATTATGCACAATTAAAGAATCAACCAAAGAATTGTAACACTGGAAGACATCCTAACATGTTACAATTCCATGCAAACATAAATGCAGACACAATGCATGTGGTACCAACACGTGACCAAGTCACCCATCACTGATCCATCACTCTCGGATACAGCAACCATCGATTCGTCCATCACACTCGGACATGAATCCAACCGAAGCAATCATCGATTCGTCCATTACACTCGGACATGAATCCAGCCGAAGCAATCATCGATTCGTCCATCACACTCGGACATGAATCCAGCCTAACCACCCATCATCTCTCGGGTATCGGTTAACGGCAATACAAGTCAAATTCCACACAATGGGAATTAACTTCACCAAAACAATGCATATGCATGCACATCACCAGCATGCAACATCAAATCAGTCTATGAAATACATCAATTTATCATAACTGAACCTAAACCAAAATAAACATGATATCATTATCTATCATACACACATCAAACAGCATAAACATGCACTTCATCCACAAGGACCTGATACAATCAATTATCATGGATACACCATTGCATATACACCAAATATGCACATAATAACAAACTGCATAATCGGAAAGTCAACATCAAATCAATGGAATATGATCACAAAATAATTCCAAATAATGCCAAAACCAACATATCACATGATCACATCTCAATCATAATGGATAGCAGGCACAACACATAAGTATCAGTTCTCATTCACCAAATCAGAACAATTCACAAACAATTCTACATCATTCTCAAAATACCAAAGTTTACAAGAATTGGGAATTCGACTCTTTTTAAAATAATTTTCATAAAATAATTTTTTTCTTATTTTATAAGATAGCATTTTAAATTTAAGAAATACTGCCGAAAACGGCACTCAAATCGGACTTACAGTTTGAAAGTTATGAATTTTCAAAGTTTAATATTTTTCAAAAAGTTATGTTTCTGGAAAATGTACTGGAACTCGGTTCCTACCTATACAGGAACCGGTTCTTACGTTGAAAAAGTCAGTTTCTTCACAAATTTACACTGGGAACCCGGTTCCTCCCCACTGGGAACCGATTCCTGCGACCTGAAAAGTCAAAAACTGCTATTTGACAGCATTTATTCATTCCAAATCCCATCCAATTCATACCCATACGAATCCAACTCACAGAAATGCCAAAACAAGTTATAGTACATGATTCTAATGAGATTATAACACACCATAACATCATACAATTTCCTCATAACCTCAAATTGAATCAAAACATAATTTCATGGGATTGGGATTTGAATTTCATAAATCCTAAATTGGGATTCCTAACATGCCTAATCAATTCTATTGATCCCAAAATCTATAAGGCATATTAAATAATCAAAATCACCCCTTACCTCGCGATGATCCTTCGAATTCACGGCGTTTGGCTTTTTCCTCTCTTCTCTTATCTTCTCCAATTTCACGTACAATGAGTTTTCTCCCAAAATCCTTCTTTTCCTTTTTCCTTTTTATCCTCCTTTTTCTTTTCCTTTTATTATTTGCCAAATAATAAAAATAAATTAGTAATTATTTTAATAGAGCTTTTTACTACACACACGTCTAATTCAACCTTACACCCCCGGTCTTCCTTTTTAATTCCATAATTAATTCATCCATTTAATCCAAAATATTATTAATTAAGCCTTTAATTAATTTAATAATTAAATTCCTAATTATTTAACAATTGAATTAATTTGGGGTGTCACAGTAAGCACCTGCTGACCTTCATCACGCTGCTAAGCATCATCAGCTTTGCATGCTCAAATAAACATAATGTAAATATCATGTTGCTGCTGTTTGCGTTCTGAGGATTTTCATACCTCAGAATGTTTAAGTAGGAAGTAAATCAGTGTAGAACCTGCATGTGACCTTGTTGGTTCTGTCCCCTGAAACACTTTGACAGTTGCTGAAGTTGTCCCAAACATGTTTTCTGTTTTGTGGAACAATAACAAAACTGCAGATGTTCTGACTAGCACAGGGAGAAGCCAAGTGCTGACTTTGACGTTAGCACATCTGAAGCCTGTTCTGCTGTCAATGATATCAGAACTTCTGAAGATTATTGTATATCCAGCAGGATCAGAACTTCTGATATCCCCACTAATAAATTTTTTTCTTGCAGCGCATGGGGGTCAGAACTTCTGATCTTCCCACTAACAGTTTTCTGTTTTGCAGGTGCCAGAGTCAGAAGTTCTGACTCATACAGTTTAACCAAAAGGTTGATAATCTGGCAGCAGGCCTGAGTCAGAACTTCTGATGGCCTCTCAGCAGTGCGCTGGCTCTCTCTCTCTTTCTCTCTATCTTGCTTTTGTTATTTTCTTTTCTTATCTATTTTTCTCATTGAACCACCCCATGTACAAATATGTACCCCCACCCCCCTAATTGCTGTAATAGCGTAGGATTTTATATTTATGCTTTTTATCGCTTTCAAATATAAATGCTAGTAATTAGGATGTGTATGGCAAGATAAAATCAATGAAATAGAAAAATCCTAATTCAAAGATAAACTCTTGCATGCAATAAAACACACTTGCACACAAACACCCCTAGGGTTACGTCCACTTGTTGCCTTCAAAAATCGGCCATGGTTGCATGTTAAGTGTCTTTGGCAAAACAAAAACAAATGATCATAGTCCCTCGATGACGCTATCTTGTTGCCTAAACAAAATGATCATAGTCCCTCAAGAAAATTGCCAAAATACTTGACACTATTGCATTCATGGTCTATACGATGACCCGCGCCCGTCCCGTTAACATCCTAACACAAGGTTGTTCACCAAATACAATGGTGAAATAAAAATGTTAAAAGGGTTAAAAACATAAGGAAAGATCTTTGAGTAAAATAGGGTAGACAAACTCTTAGCTACTTGATCAAAATTTGCAAAGAAAACATCCTTGCTACTTTTCAAAAACACACTTCACAACACAATTTCAAAACAACTTTAAAAAAACATTGAAAACTTTTTCAAAAGACAATACACCTTTGTATACATTCAAACAAGAATCATTACAAAGGTTGCCACAACAATGACCTCTTTTAAAAAATATCTTTCAAAACCACACACAAAGCACCACTTTAAACAAATTGAAAATGCAAAGAAAGTGATATATCCTGTGCTTTTTGACCTTTCCTTAGGATAAATAAAAAGGTCGGTGGCGACTCTTGCTAAACCGAAACATTTGCGAAAACAAACGCAAAACCTCAAGTCAGTTCTCCCACCGTATCACAGAACTGGCGACTCTGCTGGGGAAAACTTTAAAAGTGGAGTAACCGTAGGGCCTAGATCACCCCTTTGCATGACTAATTGTTTGCTTTGATTGCTTTACATTTTGGTT
The DNA here is from genome assembly GCA_948472305.1 of Vicia faba. Classification (NCBI taxonomy): domain Eukaryota; kingdom Viridiplantae; phylum Streptophyta; class Magnoliopsida; order Fabales; family Fabaceae; genus Vicia; species Vicia faba. The sequence continues at coordinate 669,015,795 of OX451737.1, forward strand.
CTCTTGTTTGGGCTTGAAATTCTACACCCGGATTTGGGGAAACATTCATAGATAGCAATACGTTGTGGAAATTATGCGGGGTATACCGACACGGTTGAAGCAATAGCTATATTAGTGCGACATATTTGTGAGTACCGGTAACCCTTGAGTTCAATCAAGGAGAATACGGGGCCCCTGAGTGATGTCACCAAGCACTAATGACCTAGAACCTTACTTTACCATCTTGTCCTTTTATTAGGGGTAGTGAGATGACCGGCTTGGGTGCAGTCCGAAGTTGGTAGATACTCGATACTACACTCATTGAGGGTTGTTTTCTTGGAATATTTTGGTCGCTAGTTAAGTGGCTAAACCAAAACAATGAACATAGAAAACAATCCAATGATATTGAGCTCCTTAGAACCCGGTTACTATTTATAGGACAGGTTTTTAAGCCAACTAAACTCAAGAGGGTACTTACCTATGAAACCTCATGCAAGCCTGAAACTAGAGTTTTGTGTGACTTGCTTGTACATGTGTTTGTGCATACATCATGAACATCATAAAGCATCATATGCATCCACTAACCATTTCAAGGGTTTGGATCTTCATCTTTGTTTTTGTTTTGTAGGTCATGGAAATTCTTCACAGGAAAACTATCCAAGTCAACCTTGTGAGAATCCCTCCTCAACTCAAGGAGCTTACATCCAGAATTCCAGAAAGCTCTCTCTTCAGTGAAAGACATGGTAGACTGCCCAGCCTAGTCAACACCAACATTGAAGAAGACATGGGGAAAGTGTTGTTCCAGTTCTTTGACCCCCTTCACCACTGTTTCACATTCCCCGACTACCAATTGGTGCCTACTTTGGAGGAATTTTCTCAACTCCTGAGAATTCCTATTCTTTACCAACTACCCTACAACGGTACGGAAAAAGAACCAAAACCTGAAGATATTGCTCAAGCACTACACTTGTGTTGTACCCCAAAATTTGCCCTCCCATACTCTTCAAGATTTGCCAAGGTCAAGGTTCAAAATCTCTCAAGGGTTGCACAGTCCAATTGCCTCCTAACAGTCAAAAATTAGGGTTTTGGTTCTGGCAAAGAAATTGAAGTTTCCAAGGGTCCAAACAAGTCCCACATGCCTATAAACATTGTCAAGCTTCCATATGCCAAGTTTTAAGACTCACAACATCAAATTGCACAGTCAAAAACCCTAAATGCTTCACAGTCAACTGTAGGGGCAAAATGGTCATTTGACAGTCAAAAGTCAAAAAATTTTGTCAACATCTTATTTTGAAGCCACAAACATCATTTGATCAATTCTTGATCATGATTCTCAAGGCATGGCTCAAAAAGTCTCAAGATGCAAAAGTTTCCATTTTTGGACAGTTGAAAAAGTCAACTGCAAATTGACCAGGGCATAACTTCCACATGGTTTATCAGAAAAATTCCATCCAAAGCTCATTTTGAAGAGAATGACATTTCCTACAACTCATCTTCACACTTCAAGTCCAAGAAATGCTCTCACAAAAAGTTATCAATCTCAACATTATAGGTCATTTTCAAAAGTCAACAAAAAGGGACTTTAAGTCAAAGACCATAACTTGAGATTGATAAATCAAAATGACATAGGACCAAAGAAATTGGTTATAGGACTTCAAGACCTTTCCAAAATATCCAAGAACATGATCAAAGCTTAAAAATTGAGCAAGATATGCCTTGTGGAAGTTGGGAAATTTTTGGGAATTTTGAAAAGTCAACTTTGCTTCAAATGCCTCAAAATTGCTAATGGACCTCAATTTCTTCAATGAATCATCACCCAAAGGCTATGCACGACCCATTAAGCTAAAAGGGAGTTATTTTCTTATTTTTAATTAATTAATTGAATTTTTAATCTTATTAATTCATTTAATTAAAATTAATTATGAGAAAAATACTAAACAAAGGTTTTGAATCTTTTTGTGCAGCATATTCTTCTATTATGAGCTCAAGATTTCGTGTGCCTTCTCAAGAGACCAAATCTTCCAAAATTGGCAAGTTTCCATGGCAAAAAAAGATAGGAAAAGATTTGACAAAATCAAAGATTTGAATCATGAATGCAAAGACTTTGGGCTTGGTTTTTCTAACCTAATTCCATCTACATACATATGCAAACATAACCCTAATGCCCTGGACACAAAAGCTGCGCATAACACAAAAGAACAACATTGCATTTTTTCACAAAAAAATCTCAAAACTGAAAACCTAGCTATAGCTCGTTTCAAGGCCTAAAAGCTATTCCAAAACACTCCTGACACTACCAGGAAGCTTTTCCAATCAAAACCAAGCCTCCACGTGCAGGGAATTGGTAGAACAAAATTGCTTTTCTTTCAAAATTATCCATAATCGTGTTTTGATTTCTAGACATTTTCCATGCATTTTAATTGCTGATTTATACTAACCATGACCTTCTGAAGCTAATAGTATTACTCAATTGAAGAATGGCTGTCTAGATAGGAATTCACCATGGACGCGTTCTAGGGTTTCAGAAATTTGAAATTAGGGTTTCTTTCATGTGGAAAAATCAGGCCATGAAACCAGTACCATTCGAATCGTGACATCCAAACGAATTGAAATCACCCATCGCGCCCTTTTTATGCTTGCCTATATTCTATTCGCTATTTTTCAGGTTTGAGTTTAGTGGGGGTTTAAAACCCCCGCTATTTACTTGTATTTGCAGAAAAAAGAGGAAGACGATGCATATGTGTCCAAGCATGACTGGATAATTCAAACGTCCGCGCGTGATTTTTTGTTTTATACCAACAGCGCTTATTTTCTCTTATAATATTCACGTTCCATTATAATATCAAGATAACGCGTTGGCTCAGCTGGTTGGTGTGCTGTCCTGCAGGTATTGGGACCTGGGTTCGATTCCCAGGTCCCCCACTTCTTCCATAATGTTTTTCTTAATACGTTTCTATGCAGCGCCTCATCTAAAGTCCACCATACACGCATACATGTGTGCCTGCCAAGTGTCCAGGAACTCCAATCCAATGGCCAGAATGTGGAATCTACAATACATGCTAGTCAATCACTCTGCACGTGATCACTGGAAAGTCAAAAAGGGCCAGATTTCTTGGGCCAAATTCCTCAAATACACCTCTAAATTGGGTCAGACACCCCATGGTTTGCATTATATTTCTTAATTTCTTTTTTCTTTTCTCCTTTTTATTTTAATTGCTTTTTTTGTTTTATTTAATTCACAAATTTAATTTTCATAATAATAACACAAAAAATTCAGAAATCAAAAAATAAAAATATGTTTTATTTAATATTCAAGTCATTAATATTTTTGTAAATAAACCTTTTAATAATCAATTTAGTAATTTAGGTTTTAACATTTCAATGTTTTCCTTAAATAACTAAAATAGGTAGAAATTAGGTTTTAGCATTTTTTCTTTCTTTTTCTTAATAAATAATTTCTTCTCATTCTTATTATTATTAATTATTAATTAATTTTGTAAATACACATGTAATTAATTAATTAGGGTAAATTAGGTTAAAACTTAAATATTTTTCTTTAACAATTAAAAATAATTTAGAACTAGGGTTTTATTTAATTTCTAATTTCAATTAATTTTCTTTATTTCATAAATACCAAAAACCATAAAAAAACATTCTTTTTCTTATTAAATAATTAATTAACTTTCAATTTCAATTTAATTTCTTTAAAGGGTCCAACGCCCTCGAACATTCGATTATAATTTCTTTTCGCGCGTTTATTCTTTTCCTTTTAAATTTATGTAATTGCCCAAAGCCTTGTAATAGTAATTAGGGAATTTATTTACTTTCCGCATTTTATTTCAAAACGGGTCTTTGTTAATTTGGCGATGTATAGACCCGCGCCTTGTAATAGCGTAGGACTTTATTTTCCGTATTTTAATTTCCGCACCTTTAAACTGCTAATCGCATGAAAGAATGAATGGCCCAAATAAAATCAAAGCGTAGATCACCAAAATGCATGATCAAGACAAAACATAACTGAAAATGACACACAATTCACACACCACTCTTAGGGTACGCCTCACTGTTGCCTTGCCCCTCGAAACGTGGTCGTCGAGTACAGGACGTCTTAGTGAGTCCTTATGTCCATTGATCTAGTTGCCTCGAACTAGTTGCCTCGAACAAGTTGCCTCGAACAAGTTGCCTCGAAACGGTTGCCTCGGAATAAAAAGATCAATGGCATAAGGGTAGCTTCTAAGGTGTCCTATTGTTGCTCTAGTGACCACACTGTCCCTAAAAACGAATTGATCCGAACACCTCCAACGGTGGTGCTACCTACCTCTCAATGGTGGGATGGCACTACCTTAAGGACATTTACACAGCCTAATTCCTTAGGGTAGGTAGATGACTCGTAGATACTTGCTCTAATTCAAAACAAATCAAAAAACTCTTTTCACACCGACACTTTTCAAAAAGCTTTCAATTCAATTTTTCAAACACTCTTGAGGACTGATACAAGAGTCGATCTGAAACTTTCAAAGAAACTTTTTCAAACCCACTCACTCTTGAAAAGAAAACAAACATTTTGAAAACACAAATGAGCAAGTATCTAAGAGCCCATGGATAACCATGGATAGAAAGGGTGCTAACACCTTCCCTTTCTATAAATCTACTTCCCGAACCGAGAAACAATCTCATAAGGAATTTTGCTGTGCTTTTGTCCTATCCATGTTGGAGAAAATAAAAGACGGTGGCGACTCTTGCTTCCGCGACATTTCGCGAACCAGCGTTAAACAGTCAGTTCCAGATCCACCGATCCCAACTTGCAATCATCTGACATCAAAGGGCATTGGGAAACCAGAAGTGGTGTCAAGGGCTTCTTGGCAAAGTTCTTGTTTGAGAAGGCACAAGAGTGTTGGAATTCCCTGGATCTGCAAGCCTTTGAAGAAATTGTGGCACTCCTCATTTATGGGTTGGTCTTGTTCCCAAATCCTGACCAACTTATAGATGTGAATGCTGTCAAGATCTTCATATCCAAGAATCCCATACCTACATTGCTTGGGGACATCCTCCACTCATTTTACACACGAAAAATGAGGAAGAGAGGTGTTCTCATGTGATGTACTCCTCTCCTTGCAAGGTGGTTTATTTCTCACCTTCCACAATCTGTTTTGAAGAACGAACAAGGCTTAAGGTGGTCACAACGATTTATGACCCTCACACATTCTGATGTACATTGGTGTTCTCGGTCCAGAGAAAATGTCATCATCATCGATCGTTGTGGTGAGTTCCCTAATGTTCCATTACTTGGCATTAGGGGAGGCATTACCTACAACCCTTGTCTAGCTTTGAGACAATTTGGATATGCACTGAGGGATGGCCCTCATGACATGCTGATTCCTGACCTAGTTTTTGACTTCGACAATGATGCACAAGGACTTCTCCAAAGATTCATCAGAGCTTGGAGGATGCCTAACAAGGTAGATAGCAAGACACTGGGACACAAGAACTCCAACCCTCTTGAGCCTTACCTCAAGTGGGTACGAACTCGAGCCCAGAGTCTTATGATGCCTTATCATCACATTCTCCCTTTGATCAAAGAGCCTGTTAAGGAAGGAGAGGTTCCATACACCATCCTACATCCTGACATGCCAACATCATGGGAGGAAATGTAGAAGAGTTGGATCCAACTCAAGGAAGAAAGGGATACTTTTGAAGCCAGCTTCTACGCCAGTGAGAAGAAGGTTTTGGAGCTTACCCGCGACTTCACGAGGAGAAGACCTTCAGCACTTACATCGCACCAAAGAGGATGCGCAACGTCTTTTTACCTTAAGAAGTTTTTGTAATATTTGGCCCATGGGGCATTTATGTACTGACAAAATTTCTTCTTATTAATATGACGTGTGTTCTTTTTCTTTGCAACAACTTTGAATTTCTAAATCCTTGAATGCATTGCATGAATAAACATATCATTCATCATATGCATAAACAGGTCTTCACACCAGGTTTCCTTATCTTTCTGCTGTTTATTTCAGTAAGATGGATATTGAGCAGACAGTCAAAGATCTGCAGGCACAAAACTCACAGTTTCAACAGCTCCTTATGACCTTGGCAAAGGGTCAGGAGGATCTTAAAGCACTGTTAGTGAATAAAGAGCAAGAAAAAGGAAAAAAGAAAAAGAAAAGAGTTGGGGTAGCTACACTGGGAAGAAGATTTGAGAATGAAGCTAGGAGAGTTCTTGAATTCCCCTCCACATCTGATGAAGGGACCGGTAAGGGAAAAGGTGCTGCATTACCTTTTGAGTCTGAGGCTGAAGAGGAAGAGGTTGAGGAAGATGAAGACTATTCAGAGCAGCAATACCCGCCAGCGGACGACAAATACAAAAACCTGGAGGATAGACTGACAGCTATGGAGCTGCAAAGGGTTCCCAGGCTAGATTTTGAAGAATTGGGATTGATTGCTGGGATTGTGATCCCTCCAAAGTTTAAGGTGCCAACTTTTGCAAAATATGACGGCCTGTCTTGCCCAAAGATGCACCTAAGGTCGTATGCAGAAAAATTCAACCTCATTCATCCGATAGAAATCTTTGGGTACACTTCTTCCAAGATAGCTTGTCTGGTACACAGCTAGATTGGTTTTACCAACTTGAGAGGTCAGAAGTGCATAGTTGGGAGGATTTGGTAGCTGCCTTTTATCGCCAGTATCAATACAACGCCGACTTGGCGCCAACCCGTACTCAACTATAAAGTATGGGGATGGCCTCAAATGAGGGATTCAAAGAATACGCCCAGAAATGGTGTGACTTGGCCGGAAGAGTGCAGCCACCTCTTTCAGATAGGGAACTAGTTGATATGTTCTTGGGGACCCTATCTGGCCCTTTCTTCAACCATTTGATCGGGAGCTCTTCCGCAGGGTTTACTGAATTGATTCTGACTGGCGAAAGGGTGGAAGTTGGTATTAAGAGTGGGAAGATTCAAAGGAATACCTCTGCATCCACAACTGTTAAAAAACCTTTCCCGGCAAAGAAGGAAGCGACTGTTATATACTCTCAGAAAGGATTGGGAAGAACTGAGCGCCGACCAACTGTAGGGGCCGTGATGATTCAAAATTCGTCAAATGATCAGCCTCATAACAATCAGTCTAGACCTAAACAGCAATGGGGAGAACGGCCACAACGGCAGTTCACCCGCATCAATATGACGCCCGCACAAGTTCTTCCCCATTTGTTGAAGCTGAATCTCACCAATATCAAAGAGGCGCCAAAAAATGTGAACACCACTTCCCCACATTATCATCCCAACGCAAAATGTGCCTATCATTCTGACAGCGCCGGGCATGACACCAACGATTGTTGGGCGCTTAAGAATAAAATTCAGGATTTGATAGACGCTAAAGAGGTTGAGTTCGACGCCCCTGAGAAGCCGAATGTAATCTCCGCTCCAATGCCAAAGCATGGTCGCAATGTCCATGCTATTGAAGAAGATCTGTTTGTTTCTATTGTTGATGATCTGATAACTCCACTACTGACAATCAAGTTGAATCTGTTGAAGGCTGGGATTTTCCCAGGTTGTAAAGAAGATTTCTACCTTTGTTCCTCCCTACCAATCGACTGTCCATTGCTGAAGATAGGAATCCAACGCCTAATAGACAACCAACAAATTCTTTTCGAAAAGACTCCTGTTACTCCAACTCCTATCAATGAAGTTTCAATAATAACCATTTCCGCCAATCTTTCCAAGGTCCCCAAAAGGCTTGTTAAGATTACATCCGCTCCGAAGATTGTACCCTTGAAGATAACCATGCCTGGGCCCGTCCCATACAAATCTGACAAATCAATACCGTGGAATTATGGTGGAGAAATCTACTACCACGGTGTTAAATAATTTGAGATAACTGAAGAGAGCTCTAACGAAGAAACTGCCGACATTGAAAACATTGCCGGTACGAGCAAAATTACCCGAAGTGGAAGAATTTTCTCTCCAGAGATTTCCCCTCCAAAGGCAATCTTTGGACCCTCAGCTGCTCCCAAGGTTACTCCTGCACCGGTAAAACTATCTGCAAGAACTCCAATGATTGAAGAAGTTGTTACTCCTGTGGTTGTCCCTTCTGTTGCTGCTGATAAAGAGAAAGGGATCCAAGAAGAGCTCGTCAGGACGAGGGCTCAGCCATTGGTCATCCCCGAAACCTCTAAAAATGAAATGGAGGAGATTCTGAAAATAATCAAGAAGAGTGATTATGATGTGGTGGAGCAACTGGGGCAAACCCCCTCGAAGATCTCCATGTTAGCTTTGCTGCTTTATTCGGGGGCTCATGCCAAAGCTTTGATAAGGTTTTTGAAGACAGCCCATGTGCCCCAAGAAACCTTAGCTGATCAATTCCAGGATTGTGTAGCCAGCCTTACCGCCGACAACGGCCTGGGTTTCTCTGATGCTGACCTGACTCCTAAGGGAAGGAAGCACAATGACGCATTGCATGTGTCAGTTGAATGCCGAGGAACTACTCTCGCCCATGTCTTGGTCGATACTGGTTCTTCTCTAAATGTGCTGCCTAAGAAAGCTCTCGACCGGTTGGATTGTGAAGGCTTGGAAATGAAACCAAGTAATATCATTGTCAGGGCCTTTGACGGGTCTAAAAGAATGGTGCATGGGGAGGTCGACATTCCCATCAAGGTAGGCACTGAAGTATTCCACTCCACATTCTATGTGATGGACATCCGCCCATCATACTCTTGCTTGCTAGGAAGGCCGTGGATTCATAATGTTGGGGCAGTCACTTCCTCTCTACATCAGATGCTGAAATACCCTGTTAAGGGAAAAATCATAATTGTACACGGTGAGGAGGAGTACATGATCAGTCATCTGAACTCCTTTCGGTATGTGGAAGTGGATGGTGAATTCATCGAAACACCCTTTCAACACTTTGAGGAAGTTTCTCCCGAGGTGGCGGTAGCAAAGGCAGTAGATGAGGTACCCAAGCAGGTGGCCAGGATGGCATCTCTGAAAGACGCAAAGGCTGCAATGAAGGAGGGAAAGAGCTCAACATGGGGACAGTTGCCTGACTTTCCTCACAAGACAGACAAGTTTGGGTTGGGATTTACCGTTGTCGGGCAAAAGGCTATGCGTCGCTCAAAAATTGAAAAGGCACCCATCAAGATTTCTCCTCATGGAATCAATGCTTTAGAAGACGAAGACGAAGAGGGTAATGTTGAAGATTGGATCTTCCCAACCATTGAAGGGGGACTGCACAACTGGGAGGCGAAAGACTTCGTTCCCATTACTTTCATCAATCAGTAATTTATCTTTCGAACATTTCCTGTTGGTCTGTAATAATTACTAAAACAATCTGCACACTATTTTTCACCTCATGCCTTGCCCGGGGCATGTAGGTCCATTTGTAAGGGTTTTGATTCTCTTCATAATCATATGCCATGTTTAATGAATCATTGGACGTTTTTCATTTATAAACTGATGTGTTCATTTTCTTTCCTTTTGCATTTTTGTTTGTTTAAGGATGGCTATCCCTTACACACACCCACACTCACAAATGCAGGTACCCATCCACTCCGGATTCCATGGGTGACTATTCTGTTGTATCCTTCAATAACTCTGAAGATTTGGTTAATCAGGCTGAGTACGAAGATGACGAAGATTGTGAAGTATCGGGGGAGCTAGCCAGACTTCTACAACAAGAAGAGAGGGCCACTTACCTCATGAAGAGTTGTTGGAAACCGTCAACTTAGGAACAGAGGAAGACAGGAAAGAAGTACAAGTGGGTGCCAATCTGGAACCAAGTGTCAAGGAGCGCTTAATACAGCTGTTGAATGAATACGTTGAAATCTTCGCCTGGTCTTATGAAGACATGCCAGGGTTAGACACAGATATCGTGGTTCATCGTCTCCCTACAAGAGAGGACTGTCCACCGATCAAGCAAAAAGTTCGCCGAATAAGGCCCGACATGTCTGAGAAGATTAAAGCTGAAGTAATGAAGCAATTCAACGCTGGCTTTCTGGCTGTTACATCCTATCCGCAATGGGTTGCTAACATTGTGCCCGTTCCCAAAAAAGACGGCAAGGTCAGAATGTGTGTGGACTATCAGGATTTGAACAGGGCCAGCCCTAAAGATGATTTTCCGGTACCACATATCGACATTTTGATTGACAACACGGCTCAGCACAAAGTATTTTCTTTCATGGACGAATTCTCGGGCTACAACTAGATTAAAATGGCCTCCGAGGACATGGAGAAAACAACCTTTGTTACACAATGGGGTACCTTCTGTTACAAGGTGATTCCGTTCGGACTGAAGAACGCAGGGGCAACTTATCAACGCGCCATGGTAGCTTTGTTTCATGACATGATACATCATGAGATTGAAGTTTACGTAGACGACATGATAGCTCGATCACAAACGGAAGAAGAACACCTTGAACATTTGCAGAAGCTGTTTGCCAGGTTGAAGGAGTACAAACTCAGGCTGAATCCAAGTAAGTTCACTTTCAGAGTCAGGTCTGGTAAACTTCTGGGATTTATTGTCAGCAACAAAGGCATTGAGGTCGATCCAGCAAAAGTAAAGGCTATACAAGAAATGCCTGCCCCCCGTACTGAAAAGGAGGTTAAAGGGTTCTTGGGACGCTTGAACTATATTGCCAGATTCATCTCTCATCTGACGTCTACCTGTGAGCCAATTTTCAAACTATTAAAGAAAGATCAGGTAGTCGAATGGAACGATGATTGTCAATTTGCTTTTGATAGGATCAAGGAGTACTTACTAGAACCTCCTATTCTGATGCCACCCATCGAAGGAAGACCGCTGATCATGTATCTGACTGTTTTGGATAACTCAATGGGGTGCGTACTGGGCCAACATGATGAGTCTGGTCGAAAAGAGCATGCCATTTATTACCTTAGCAAAAAGTTTACCGACTGTGAGACTCGCTACTCACTGCTCGAGAAAACTTGCTGCGCTTTGGTATGGGCTGCTCGCCGACTAAGGCAGTATATGTTGACTCATACCACTTTGCTGATTTCCAAAATGGATCCTATCAAATATATCTTCGAGAAGCCTGCTTTATCTGGAAGAATCGCTAGATGGCAAATGATCCTGACTGAGTATGACATCCAGTATACTACCCAAAAAGCTATAAAAGGGAGTGTACTAGCTGACCATCTAGCTCATCAAGCTATCAAAGATTATCAATCCATGAGATTCGACTTCCCGAACGAGGACATCATGACTTTGGACAACATTGAAGGTAACGGACCGTATGACGGGCCTGAAAATGGATCCCGATGGTCCCTGTACTTTGATGGTGCTTCAAATGCACTTGGAAACGGTATCGGTGCGGTACTCATTTCCCCGGAAGGTTGCCATACACCTTTCACGGCCCGACTTTATTTCAGCTGTACCAAGAACATGGCCGAATATGAAGCTTGCATCTTTGGTCTCAAGGCTGCTATAGACTTGGGGATCAAATCTTTGATTGTATTTGGGGACTCGGATTTGGTTATCAGTCAAGTCAAAGGAGAGTGGGACACCAAACATCCTAATCTTATCCCATACAAAGAACATGTCCTGACATTGCTGCCTCATTTCGAGCAGATCACCTTCGAGCATTTCCCGCAAGAGGAAAATCAGTTAGCAGATGCTCTGGCTACAATGTCTTCCATGTTTAAACTCAACTGGGATAATGAGGCTCCCCAAATCACCATCGAGCGAATGGATGAACCTGCGCATTATCATGAGATTAATACCGAAGAAGTAGTGGAACAACCCTGGTTTCACAAAATCAAAAGGTATCTCCAGACTAGAGAATATCCCGAAGGAGCTTCCGTCAATGACAAAAAGTTCTTAAGGAGATTTTCATCCAAGTTCTTTCTGAGCAATGGCATCCTTTATAAACGTAGCCATGATTGTGTTTTACTTCGTTGTTGGACAAAGCTGAAGCAGAGTTAATCATGACTGAGATACACAGCGGCACATTTGGCACCCACTTGAGCGGACATACGATGGCTAAGAAGATTCTAAGGGCAGGCTATTACTGGTATACCATGGAATCTGATTGCCATCAACATTCCCGTACTTGTCACAAATGCCAAGTCTACGCCGACAAGATTCATATTCCTCCTGTTCCTCTCAACGTTCTGACAGCTCCTTGGCCATTCGCAATGTGGGGCATTGACATGATTGGAGAGATCAAGCCCACGACATCCAACGGACATCACTTCATCTTGGTCGCTATTGACTATTTCACCAAGTGGGTCGAAGCAGCTTCCTTTTCCTCTGTTACAAAAAATGTGGTTGCTCGCTTCATCAAGCAGAACCTCATATGCCGGTATGGTGTCCCCGGCAGGATCATCACAGACAACGGTACAAATCTAAACAATACCATGATCACCGCTCTATGCGAACAGTTCAAGATTTATCATCACAATTCATCTTCCTATCGGCCGAAGATGAACGGTGCTGTTGAAGTTGCAAACAAAAACATCAAGAAGATCATCCAGAAAATGACAGTCACCTACAAGGACTGGCATGAGATGTTACTGTTTGCTCTGCATGGATATCGTACCATGGCACGTACTTCAACAGGGGCAACCCCATTTTCTTTGGTATATGGCATGGAAGCTGTCCTACCCATGGAAGTTCAGATTCCTTCTCTAAGGATTATGAAGGACGCTGGTTTGAGTGAAGACGATTGGATTCAGACCCGACTTGATCAACTCAATTTGATCAATGAGAAGCGACTCACTGCTGTTTGCCATGGTCAGACGTACCAAAAACGGATGATTAAGGCTTTCAACAAGAAAGTCAGACGTCAAGTATATCAAGTCGGAGATCTTGTAATCAAGCGGATCATCTTGCCGCAAAGTGATCCCAGGGGAAAATGGACTCCCACTTACGAAGGACCATTTGTAATCAAGAGCATCTTTTCTGGTGGTGCAATGATTCTGACCACCATGGATGGCAACGATTTGCCACACCCTGCGAACGCAGACATAGTCAAAAGATACTACGCATGAAACAACCCGACAAGTCGAAAACCCGAAAGGGCGGCTTGGGCAAAAATGGGCATCCCGGTGAATTGAAAACCCGAAAGGGCAGTTCAGGCAAAAATTAGGGATAAAACAAAAATCTGTACACCCGGTAAGTTGAAAACCCGAAAGGGCGACTTGGGCAAAAAAGGGTTTTCCGGTGGATCAAAAACCCGAAAGGGCGATTCAGGCAAAAGTTAGGGAATTAAAGCGTATGACTATGTCTCGTCGGATCACTTTAAAGAACAATCTCTTCATCAACAAGCTCCGAGCTTCTGATCAATCCAATCATCGGCGGACGAAGCAATGAATGGACAAGATATTCAGAGTTGTGAAGGCTATAACAGAATGGGAATCCCATGGAATTGTTACACATAGCCATCTTTCTTTTGTATAAATTTTTCAATGATTACGACAACATCCTCTTACTAGGATGTCTGTCTCCTTTGTACAAAGATACTCATAAAAAGTTAATACAAATACTTTTCCAAGTACATAAATTTTGCTTTGTCTTCCTTTTCTTTTTACACCTATGTTTTATTTGAGAAACGTCCAATGTTTTGTTAAATAGGCATATGCATTTGAACATAATCATTTGCTTACAAATCAAGAAAAGATGATTGTTGATAGGTTGAAGGTATAGACAGATATCTTGAGGCCCTTTCAAAAGAAACCCCCAGCGGAATTAAACTCCAAGTTCCTCAACTGAGTTAAAATCCAGAACTTAATTCCCCAAACAGAGTTAAACTTCAGGATCCTCAGCAGAGCAAAAGCTTTCTAAAAGCTGATTTCCCCAACTAAGAGAGCCTTCTAGAACTTAACTCCTCTCAGAGTTGAGTTTCAAGATCCCCAGTGGAGCCAAGACTGGTAGTCCCCAGCGGAGCTAAAACTTCCAACTATCAATCCCCAGCGGAACCAGATCAGCGAACATTCTCCCCACAGAAATACTTCCCATCAGATTGAAGATTCTCAGTCTCACTTCTCCAGCATAAGTCTCCCAGGTTTTAAATTCCCCAGTAGCGATCGTCAGAATTCTCATTCCCCACAAGTCACCAAGGATTTTCAATCCCCAGCAGTGGTCCTAAGATCCCTCAACAATTGAAGATCTTGCTGCCCAAGCAGTCAGCAATCAACAGTCAGCAAAGATTTCTCATCTCCAGTGATCAAAGATCCTTGGAATCCCCAGCTTTGGTCATGGATTTATTTTCCCCGACAACAATCAAAGGATTTTCAAATCCCCGGCAGTAGTCCAGGATTTATCTTCCTCAGCAAGACAGCTACTCGGCGTACATGCATAATCATTACATTCATATATCATAAACATTGATGAAACGCAATTCATTGCATCATACATATCATGCAACATAACTTTGTGTTTTAGCTAACATTTTATCCTTTTCAGGATAAGATTAAAAGGATATCGTTAACAATTAATCGGATACAATACAGATACACCCCAAACACGGCGGTCATTCTACTACTCATTCTGACTACAGCAATCGGATACAGTACAGATACACCCCAGACACGGCGGTCATTCTACTACTCATTCTGACTACAGCAATCGGATACAGTACAGATACACCCCAGACACGGCGGTCATTCTACTACTCATTCTAACTACAGCAATCGGATACAGTACAGATACACCCCAGACACGGCGGTCATTCTACTACTCATTCTGACTACAGCAATCAGATACAGTACAGATACACCCCAGACACGGCAGTCATTCTACTACTCATTCTGACTACAGCAATCGATACAGTACAGATACACCCCAGACACGGCGGTCATTCTACTACTCATTCTGACTACAGCAATCGGATACAGTACAGATACACCCCAGACACGGCGGTCATTCTACTACTCATTCTAACTACAGCAATTGGATACGGTATATATACACCCCAGACATGGCGGTCATTCTACTACTCATTCTGACTACAGCAATTGGATACAGTACATATACACCCCAGACACGGCGGTCATTCTACTACTCATTCTGACTACAACAATCAGATACAAACTAGATACGCTCCAGACACGGTGGCCATTCTATCTCTCATTCAGACTCATTTATCAACCTCAAGTCCAGATATGCTCCAAACACGGATGCCATTCTGGCCCTTACACCAGCAATTTGATTTTCCCCAGTGCAGTCGCCACGAAAGTCGTTCTGTCACTTATTCAGATCCCAGTTACAGTACAGATACACCCCAGACACGGCGGTCATTCTACTACTCATACAGATCTCAACTTCAGATACAGTTCAGATACGCTTCAGACACGGTTGCCATTTTGTCACTTATTCAGATCCCAGTTACAATACAGATACACCCCAGACACGGCGGTCATTCTACTACTCATACAGATCTCAACTTCAGATACAGTCCAGATACGCTTTAGACACGGTTACATTTCTGTCACTTATTCAGAACACAGTTACAGCTCAGATACGCCCCAGACGCGGAGGCCATTCTTTTGCTCATACAAATTCAGTCTCCAGATATAGTTCGAATGCATTCCAGACACGGATACCATTTTGATACTCATTCTTTTGACTTACGACATTACAAGTTAACAAAGATTCTTGGATGGCATCTTTAAGCCCATCTCTAGCAAGATTCTACCATCTCCAAATGGCATCTTTAAGCCCATTCCCTCAACTATGCTTTGGACGAGTTCAAATTTACGGGCACTCTAGTGTCCAATCCTCTTTTACCTTTAAGTCGCGAAAGGCAAACTTGCCAATCTAACTCTTCAGGTTCAAGAAGATTGAACAGGGGCAGCTGTTATACCCCATAATTTGCCCTCTCATTCTTCAGGAAATCATCCTGGATTCTCAAAGTCTCTCTGAAGCAAATCCAAGTCCTGAGCTATCATCTCTTCCCAAGAAAACCATTTACAAGAGCAAAATGATCACACAAGCTCTAAAGGCAACGCTTTTACTTTAAAAAATTAAACTCTAAAATTTGGAATTTTTCTCTAAAAATGGGTGTTTAAGAAGAAAATAGAACTTCAGAACTTCTGGACCAACCTCCAGATAGAAACGGTCAGAAGTTGCAAGCTTGGCTCAACGCAGTCAGAAGTTGGCTCTTCAGCAGCTACATTAACTCAGTTAGAGGTTGCAAACATGGTTCAACACGTAAGCCTCAAACAGAACATGGCTCTTTCAGCAGTTACGCAAGTTCAGCCAGAGTTTGCTAGAGGAATGCAAAGGAAGCAAAGAAGTCTGAAGGCTTCTTCAGAACATGCTGGAATCAGAAGATGAAAGGGTCAGAAGAGTGGGTGTTACACTGACACTGGATCTCTAAGTCCGGGATTTCCAGAAGCAAATCCAAGGAACGTATTAGAAAGTCAGGAGAATCCCCAGAATCTGCTGAGACAGTAAGAGGCCAAGATCAGAGCTTGGTTCACGTTGTTTTTTGGTAAAACAGAACTGCTGGTTCAGGTTTTCTCCTATTACAAGAATTTTGGTGTTGATAAGTCTCATCACCATTTAATGCTCATTAATGCTCCCAACCACTCCTGAACATTCATCCAAGAGGTCTCTTCACGTGTGGCTTGGTAAACACCTTTATGCAGGCTTAAGCATGGGTCTACGTGCCACCTTCCACCTATAGAGGTCACTTCTCCTCAATCCTTACCTGTTGTTCTAGCCTAGGCTGAAAAGCTGTGCATTATCACAACTTTCCATGAACTTTTTTCAAACAAAAAATTTAACCTCTATTGGCGCCATTAACGTTCAAGAATCCACAAGAGCTTTGCCTATAAATAGAGCACCATTGACCACTAAGAGGAGGGCAGAAAAAAACCATAAAAATTGCTAGAAAAGAAACAGAAATTTTTAGCAAGAAAATACTTTGAAACTCTGTCAAAAAATCTTGGTGTTTCAAGAGCCTCAAACATAACTTTGAATCTCCTGTCTCAAAACCTCATTTGTACCCAGATTGCTTCTTGAATAAAGAAATATGCCCCTACAGCTTCTGACCACATATACTCTCCATCCACCCCTTCAAAAAAAAACCTGTTCAGGACACCATCAGAGCTAAAAGCTAGCTCTCACTCACAAACTTTTCCAACAGCCAGGTAAGCACCTGCTGACCTTCATCACGCTGCTAAGCATCATCAGCTTTGCACGCTCAAATAAACATAATGTAAATATCATGTTGCTGTTGTTTGCGTTCTGAGGATTTTCATACCTCAGAATGTTTAAGTAGGAAGTAAATCAGTGTAAAACCTGCCTGTGACCTTGTTGGTTCTGTCCCCTGAAACACTTTGACAGTTGCTGAAGCTGTCCCAAACATGTTTTCTATTTTGTGGAACAATAACAAAACTGTAGATGTTCTGACTAGCACAGGGAGAAGCCAAGTGCTGACTTTGACGTTAGCACATCTGAAGCCTGTTCTGCTGTCAATGATATCAGAACTTCTGAAGATTATCTCCAGCAGGATCAGAACTTCTGATATCCCCACTAATAAATTTTTGTCTTGCAGCGCATGGGGGTCAAAACTTCTGATCTTCCCACTAACAGTTTTCTGTTTTGCAGGTGCCAGAGTCAGAAGTTCTGACTCATACAGTTTAACCAAAAGGTTGATAATCTGGCAGCAGGCCTTAGTCATAACTTCTGATGGCCTCTCAACAGCGCGCTGGCTCTCTCTCTCTCTTTCTCTCTATCTTGCTTTTGTTATTTTCTTTTCTTATCTATTTTTCTCATTGAACCACCCCATGTACAAATATGTACCCCCACCCCCTAATTGCTGTAATAGCGTAGGATTTTATATTTATGCTTTTTATCGCTTTCAAATATAAATGCTAGTAATTAGGATGTGTATGGCAAGATAAAATCAATGAAATAGAAAAATCATAATTCAAAGATAAACTCTTGCATGCAATAAACACACTTGCACACAAACACCCCTAGGGTTACGTCCACTTGTTGCCTTCAAAAATGGGCCATGGTTGCATGTTAAGTGTCTTTGGCAAAACAAAAACAAATGATCATAGTCCCTCGATAACGCTATCTTGTTGCCTAAACAAAATGATCATAGTCCCTCAAGAAAATTGCCAAAATACTTGACACTATTGCATTCATGGTCTATACGATGACCCGCGCCCGTCCCGTTAACATCCTAACACAAGGTTGTTCACCAAATACAATGGTGAAATAAAACTGTTAAAAGGGTTAAAAACATAAGGAAAGATATTTGAGTTAAATAGGGTAGACAAACTCTTAGCTACTTGATCAAAATTTGCAAAGAAAACATCCTTGCTACTTTTCAAAAACACACTTCACAACACAATTTCAAAACAACTTTAAAAAAAAACATTGAAAACTTTTTCAAAAGACAATACACCTTTGTATACATTCAAACAAGAATCATTACAAAGGTTGCCACAACAATGGCCTCTTTTCAAAAATATCTTTCAAAACCACACACAAAACACCACTTCAAACAAATTGAAAATGCAAAGCAAGTGATCTAAGCAAGTAACTAAGAGCCCATGGATAACCATGGATAGAAAGGGTGCTAATACCTTCCCTTTCTATAATCTACTCCCCGAACCCACGAAAATATCTCAAAGGTATTTCCTGTGCTTTTTGACCTTTCCTTAGGATAAATAAAAAAGTCGGTGGCGACTCTTGCTAAACCTAAACATTTGCGAAAACAAACGCAAAACCTCAAGTCAGTTCTCCCACCGTATCATACAAACAATGTAAGCAAATAAATGTGATCTAGCCCTAAGGTAACCCCACTTTTATTATTAATCCCCAGCAGAGTCGCCAGTTCTGTGATACGGTGGGAGAACTGACTTGAGGGTTTTGTGTTTTATCGCAAATGTTGCAGTTAGCAAGAGTAGCCACCGACTTTTCTTTTATCCAAAAGGAAAGATAAAAAAGCACAGGAAAGACCTTTGAGATATTTTATTGAGTTCGGAGGGTAGATTATGAAAAGGGAAGGTATTAACACCCTTTTCATCCATGGTTTTCCATGGGCTCTTAGTTACTTGCTTAGATTACTTGCTTTTGTTTGTTTGAAAATGTGTTTGGTGTGGTTTTGAAAGTATTTTGTAAAAGAGGCCATTCGTTTAGGCAATCTTTGTAATGATTCTCGTTCGTAAGAATGTATACAAAGATGTTTGTCTTTTTGAAAATGTTTTCAATGTTTGTAAAATGTTTTGGAAATGTGTGTGTTTTGTTTTGAAGATAGCAAGGATAGTTGTTTGAAAATAGAGCAAGTAACTAGAAGCAATCTACCTACTCAAATGTCTTTCTTGTTCATTTTCTATTCCTTTGACATTGTTGTCTTACCATTGATTTTGTAAGCAACCCTATCTTTGGATGTAAACGGGACGGGCGTGGGTCAACGTATAACCATGATTAGAAATGTTTCAAAGTATCTTAGCATTTTTTGAAGGACTAAGATCATTTTATAAGACAACTTAGAATAGCGTCATCGAGGGACTATGATCTTATATTTGTTCGTTTTGCCAAGATACTTCGCATGCGTAATATGGCCAGGTATAAGGCAACCAAGTGGAGAAACCCTAAGGGTGTTTGTGTGCAAGTGTGTTATTTTCATGCTTTGATTTTATCTTGTATTTAGGGTTTTCTATTTTGCTTTGTTTTGATCTTATCATACAAACCCTAATTACTAATCATGGCATGTAAAGCGGTAAATTGCATAATGTAAATATTACTAAGCTGTTACAACAATTTTATGGGAGGGGGATACAAATTTGAATGAGGATTTGCAATAATGTAAACCTAAATAAATTATTACAACCAAATCGAATTTGTACGAATATTAGAATAAATAATATACAATATTTAAATATGCAATATTATGTGCATGCAAGAAAAAGATTTTTGTTTTGTTTTTTTATGTAAAAGAAAATTTAATCTAAACCTAAAATTATAAGGAAAAGAAATTAATTTTTAGAAGGGAGGCTTAACCCTAATTACTATTTTTAAAAGAAAATAAATTTCTTACATACTATTTTTTTATGTATTTTTTTTTATTGTTAAAAGAATAAATAATATTGTATAAATAATATAAAGTTTTTTATATATGCAAAAATAAATATGTATAAGTATGGGATGAAAAGGAAATAAATAAATTAAACTAAATATATTTTAATTATATTTTACAAGTTTATTAAGAAAATATATGATATATATTAAAAATAAAATATATTTTTATGTGAAAAATAAACTAAAATAAAATAAAAATGCAATATTATGAAATTTATATTTTTTTGGATTTTTATACATTAAAGAAAATATTAATGAAAACAAAAATAAATTAAATAAAAATGTATGGAAAATAATGGGCCAGGGGGTATAGCAAGCAGACTAGAGACAACATGTTAGCAAAAAAACTATGGCCCAAATATGGAGGCCCATCCTACAAAAAGATAACAAAGCTGAAAAATGGAAAAATATGGAAAACAAAAGTAGCGCCCAGGTTCGAACCCAGGACATGGGTCTCACCAGCGCGCTACTTTGCCACTGGGGTGGCTATACATCCGTTGATTTAAGTGAAACAAAAATAACATAACATGAACAAAGTCCTTGCCTTGTACTTCATCTTCTTCCCCAAGCTTGGCCAGATGTCCTGTAACTCTCTCATTCTTCCATGAAAATGAAAACTCATAACATGAAAGTTGTAGTATTTGATCTCACGATTCTAACCATATAAGTTATGTAAACTAACAATCAAAGATTAGAAAGGATTTTAAAAGCCCTAAATTAAAATCTAATTTTTTCAGAATCTTCAAGTTCAAAATTCTCTCAACTCAAGTCACATAAATGCAAGATAAAGGCATGTACAGTTTTGTTGTAATGAGGACTACATTATTTATTCACAAATCATGGCCAATGGTTGCCTGTACAAGGAGATAGAAGTTGATATTTTACCTCCTTCAGTTGAAATCGTGGATGGAGTTGGAGTGAGTTTGATGAAGGCCTGATGCTTGCTTGAGCTTCCTTGAACCTCCCTGAGTGTATTCCCACCCTTGCCTTGCTTTGAAAGTGTCTGAAACTCCTTGGCCAAGTCAACCTGCAAGCTTTGAAAACAAAAATGGAAGATGATGGAGAAGGGGTTACAATACAGGGATGAAGGTCTGGATTAGTTAGATATCAAGTAGGTAAGGTGTTTTGATGATCAAGACTTTAAACGCACGAGCCAAATGAGAGATTGGTATGCTTATGCAAAAACTGCAAGTCTTGACAGTTTTCTGGTGTTTTTTAGTTTGGGATTGTTTCAGGCTTCAAGTAATCGTGTCTTGTGTTGTATTATGTTTGTATATTAGTATGGAATCAGTTTCATGTCAACCCTCCAACAAATGTGCCAGTTCTCACCTTTTTGCAACCTTTCTTGTTTTTGAAGTAAAGTGAAGGGACAATGCTTACCATGCTTGTATTGGCTTTCTTAGGGTTGTTATATACTTGTACAATTTTCTTTAGGCCTGCAAGACTTATATGTGCAATGGAGACAGGTTCAATGCTCAAGAATTGGAAAGTGGCAAAAGTTGAGCTTTTTCAAAATGGCAATGGTCATTTTATGCCATTTATGGAATTACAACTTGGGTAATGGCTCTAGGGCTTGGATCAAAGCTTTGTCAACTGAGTAAGCATTAAATTAAGGAGTAAGTAACAAGTTTGGGACCTGTAAAGCATGGATTAGGCAGCATAGGTGCTGATTGGAACTTTGTTCTTCATGAAATGGCTTGGACAAAAAGTGAGAAATTGCCAACTTCATCTCTTCGATTCTCCCTACTCAAAAATAATCTTGAGGAGTTCTTGGATATTTTGGAAAGCTTGCAATGTGATCTATAAATAATCTTTGAAATTCATTTCAAGATACCTCTTAAAACTAGGTGAAAAATTTCCATGAAGTTGGGTCCAAAACCTGCCTAAATTAGGGCAAATTTTCACTAAGTTATTTAGTTCATGAGCATGTATTCATAAATTTATATCTTGAGATCCAAGCATATTTAGGGAAATGTGTGTGAAGAAAAGTTGTAGATTTCATGGAGGTCTACAACTTTCATGTTGGGAATTTTCTTTGAATCATTATGCATCATGGTGAAAAATTGGCCTAAAGTTGAGAAAAATAAGAAATTTTCTATACTTAGAAAATTTCTAAGTTAAAATTTTTTTCAAATTTAAACCCTAATCTTAAAACATGGATTTCTTGATGAACAAGTTTCACATTTTGACATGTTTTGATGAATTTTGACCCTTGACACTTGATTTTGACCAAAAAGTCAAAGTTTGATTTTTCAGTGTACAGTTGACTTTTGATTAGTTGACTGCAAATTTCATCTGTCAATCCAATGAAATTGAAATGTTTTGAGCCATGTAATTAGGTCAAGATGATGCAATTGAATCCTTGAAATCATGCTTTAACTCAATTGGTCATTTGCTAGGTTAAAAATCAGAAATTGCCCTTTCTTAGTCAAAACCCTAAATTTTGACCATTTTGCCCTTTTGGTGATTTGATCAAATTTCTTGAGGAATCGAGATCCAAACTTGACCAAATGATACATATAAGCTTAAAATATTGATGTGGATCAAGAATTATGAATTTTGACTGTAAATTGGCCATGGTTGACTTTTTCCCCAATACAGCTGATTTTTTAGGTCAACTGTCTAATTGACTGATCAAAAATATAGTTCAAAGCTTGAAACTTGTCCTGAGTGATCTTAGGGATCCATAATGATGTTTGAAAGTCACATGAAGCATTGATAGTCCAAAAATCCTTGTGCAACCTCAAACCCTAATCCAGTCTTGAGTCAAAGGAATCTTGTGAAAAAAGTCTTGATAAATGAGAGGGCAAATTTTGGGGTACAATAGATTAGCTTTAGGAATTATCCCTTGTTTGTTAACCAAGCCACATTACAATATTGAAAAGCCCTTGTGATTCTTGCCTTTATATTTTCAATATGAATTTTTAATGAATGCATAATTCAGTCTATTGTTTGCAAGATTGTTGGATGAGTGTCAAGTACCTCACTTTTGTGTGTTCTTCATATATCGATGAATTTTTACTAGGTGTGATTCATGATTAAGCTTGTTTTGTTTTAGAATGTTTTGTATGATTTTTGTACTTAGGATTTGTTTCGTTTACATGTTGTTGATGTAGGATTATGGTAAGTATTTACCTTGTGTGTGTGTTTTTGTTTGAACCATACATTTGTTTTAAGTTTTTCAAACTTGTTGATTCGTGATTCTTTGATTTTTGCTTTTTGTTTCTTGAAGTTTATTTGACTTTATTTGAGGATAAACAATGGTGTATGTTGGGGAGAGTTTGATAAATGAAAAATAATCGTTATATTTGTGTATATTTTAGTGGAACTTATCGAGTCATTTTGTTTTAATACTTTGAATAAACCTCAACTTGTGTGTGTATTTGTACATATTGAATAATCTTGTTTTGTGTAAATATTTTATCTTTTGATAGATTTTCATTCCTTTTGTAGGTATTCATTCATAATTGGAGCATCGAGTAATAAGAGTCAAAGCCACAACTTCAAAGATGTGATTTTGAGCAATTTATCAATGAATAAAGCTCAATTTAAAGAATAGAAAAATCATAAATTTGGTTGATATTTAGTCATTTTTATATAGTGCATTGAATAAGCTTTCCAACGCTTAGAACCGTGCGTAAATTGAAGTTACGGTTCTCAACTTATGGCGAAAACAAAAAGTTATTTTTTTCGAGACAACAGGTTTGGCGCTAAGTGTCCTCTTTACGCGCTTTGCGCGCCCTAGGACTACAAAACTCATTAAATAGGTGAAAACACATTTTTAGGTTATGATTTTGGTATTTTCGAGTCCCAACACCATCAACTTCATTTTTTTGGTAGAGAGAGGCTTAGAAACAACATTTGGAGGTTGCAATCGGATGATCCGTGTTGCACCCAAATTTCGCCCCTAACTTTTTTAGTTGCATTATCTCATCATATTTTGTTATTTGGTCATAATCATTAATAGATATCTTCATTCATCATATTTTGCATCATTAGTCGTATTTAAGTTGACCAAAAGTCAGTTTAAATCAACATTTACATCGTTTTTAAGTTAAAGAACATCTGACATTTCATTTCATGCATTTTTATCTCTTTACTCGATTCTTGCATTGCTCTAAGTTGTTTATATGTCGATAATATTAATATTTCAGTTTTACAGATAGACCGTTAAAAACAATTTGACATTGTGCAGAAAATTAGCAAGAAAATATTTCAAATTTTCACCTTTTACTGACAATTTTATGAATCTGCGTTTCACAAAGATCATGACGGTATGCTCGCTTCATTTTTTTGGTACAGTTTGAAGTCTCGTTTTTAACTGTGAGCGTTTGTTCAACTTGATATTTTTATTCTCATTTTATTTCGATTTTGATCATTTGAATAATTTTTTATTAAACTTTGTGACATGTAGTTTATTTTAATTTGTTCATTTCATTTTTTCGGATAGAATAATGTCCATTTTTTAATCGTTTTTAGTCATTTTGGATCTCTATTTTTTTATTCAGAAAATTAAAACAAAATATTTTTAAATATATTATTTTTTAATCTTTCAAATTTTACTTTTTTTTTTATTATTAGAGGACACTTAGAAAATTAGTTAAACTAATAGTTTTGTTTTATAAATAGAGAAGATATAAATTTCATCAGGAAGCTAGCAGAGGAGCTATCAGAAGAAACAAAATTGAAAAAAAGAGAGAGAAATCCTTTCTTCCCCTCTCACGATTTCCTTCAATTTCCACACTATAACCTTCCATTTCATACTCCATCCAGTAGACCTTCCTTCTATTTTTCCAATTCTTCACAACTTTCACTGTTATATGCTTTCTCTGTATTCTGCAAAAGTGACCTTTCATCTTTTAGCAACGTCACTGTCAATTCAATTTAGCTCCCTCTGTACATCACCTCCTCCATTATGTATATAACACCCCTCCGTCCGGTTCTCTTCCCAATTGATACCCACCAACAACACAATCTCAGAGAACTCCCTCGGTCAATTTCCTCTTCATCATATTCACTCAATTCACACTACTACCATCCTCACATCACATCTCTTCTGCGAGCTATTCTTCTACCCTCGGTTTTCCATCGCTCTAAACACCAAATCGCCATAATAACTTACGCAAGAACCATATCCTCCAACTTCATCGTTAATCACCGTCATAACATACCCAGCCGCGGTACTCCCTTCAACTCACAGTTACGTCACCGCGTACCCCTCCTTTTTCCGCAAATAGCTTCAGCAACCTCATCTTTATCCAGCCATCAACGAAACTCTCCTCTTCTCTCACGCATACCACTGTTCAGCAACAATCGTACAAAATAAAGTATCCCTCTCACATTTCCTTTCTATTCTTTTTTAATTCATTAATTTTTGTTATAGTTTTCTTCAAAAGATAAATAATTTGATAGTAATGGGTTGGGCTTTTCTTTTCTAACTTTTGACACCGTCATTGTTTCTACACCTCCTTTATTTCTTTTTATATTTTGATTTTGTAATTTTGTAAATACTTTTTAGTAGTGTTGCTTATTTTATGGTATTGCATTGCGATTTCAAAGTTAATTCCAATTTAACTCTTGAGCACGTATGGATGCATAGACTTTATTGACCGGCCTCAAAATAAGTGCGACTTCTACATTAGTCCACTTACGATTGCTCAACATAGCGCTAAATTTTGTCCCGATTCAAGAAATGATCATTTGTGGCCCAAACCCATGTTTATAAGCCCAAGTATGTTAATTTGAATCCTTTGATCCAATAACCTTGAGATTCATTGTTAGGAGGCTTTGGTTTATTAATCCTCTAATGAATCTTCATAAGCTTTGGTCAAAGTGATTCACTTAAACATCGTTGATCATTTATTGTCGCCTAGAGAATTTTAAAATGAATGATATACTTGACAAAAATAAAATTAGACTTGTTGTTGAGAGGCTTTAATTTTATCAACCTTCTAACGATTTTCAAATGCAAGTTTCAAGATGGTTATTCAACTAACCACTAATTTCTAACAATTGACTTTATTTTATGCTTTTACTTTGTGCTTTTTAACTTTAAGCACATTTATTTTAACATTTATATTTCATGCTATTTTTATCTTTGCTCATTTGAGCATTTACTTTTATATCATTTTGTTTTTCTCATTTGAGCTTTCATTTTATTTTTGAAGATACATAATAACCAACTTGAACAATAAAAACTTTAAGGTTGCTTGGACTATTTGGTTACTATCCTTGGCATTTTGGAGTTATGGACTTATTGGACTTAGGATTAGAAACCTAGACCTACCTTGAGACCTTGTGACCTCAATTGTTATTTTGTATGGAGTTCTTGGGGTTTACCCCAAGACATTGGGTTGTTTATTTTCTTTGTGTGCAAGTTATTATGATTACATGCTTTATCTGTGATCTGGAATTCATATGTATACAACCGTTACTCTGCCCAATTTTTGTGAAGACTTAATGCAATTGAAGCTTGGTTTTCTTAAGAGGTTTATTATCTTTTCTTGTTTGGTTTAAAATCCAAAGGATGTGAATTCTACATTGGCTCATTATGTCAACTGTTGGCTTCTTGTCGGTCAAATCCTCTTTACCTTATCTTTTACCCTCCTGTACATAGGATACTCTCTTCATCTCTTCTCCCATTCTTTAATTTTCAAAACTTTCTCATCTTTTTCAAAATCTTCTTTGTTTATAAACTCTAACAACTTTCATAATAAACCTAGACTTTGTCGAGTGCCTTTTCTTTTAAAACTTATTTTCTTTAAACAAACTTCAATTCATTTAATCATACTTCGACATCTTTCAAAATTAACAAAAACACTTCAACACATTCAAACCCTTTTGTGCGCTCGAGCACCTTTCATCCTTTAAAACTTTTTCTAAGATTAGACATGATTCATTTATAGTCGAGCAACATTCTCCTATCCCCATGGTTATAAAGGTGTCAACTTTTCCACTTGAGTACTAGAGGTGTTCTCAAACCCTCACTCATGCTGACGCAAGGTCCATCTTTCTCACACCTTGTGGGCGTTAGTTGATATTTTTCTCCTAAAAATAACGACTTGTCTCTTCATTTAAAATCTACCAACAGACAAGTCTTCTCTAGCTGAACTACAGCTCTCTGACTTTCCCATTGCACGAGTGAGTACGTGGGCACTAAGTCTTATGACCTAATGCGAGCAAAAATAATAAAAATAATTATTTTATTTTGTTTGCAAATACTCATTCATTCTTTTTCTTTAGCAAGTAAGCCTTTAGATAACACACCTTTTAAAAAGAAAACAAATAGAGTGGATCTTGCGGAGTACCGTAGATGCTTAGGGTGCTAATACCTTCCCTTTGTATAACTGACCCCCATACCTCGATCTCTGATCTTTTATTTCAATGTGGGTTTTATTCGCTTTTTCCCATTTCCCTTTGGAAACAATAAAGTGCAGTGGCGACTTCATTGTGTTGAGATAAGTCAATTGATTGCTTAATCTCGAATCTTTACCATTACATATTCTTTGTTCGCATTTATTTTTCACACGGTGCGACAGATTGGCGACTTCACTGGGGAATCTTTCCTAAGTGGGTCAATTGTAGCTTTGTTTGTTTCTTTTCTATGAGTGTTATATATTGTTTTACTTGCTATTTATTACTTCCCATTATTCTATATATATGTTTGTCTGGATATTCCTGGTTTTTCAAGATGCTTGGTGATTTCTCATAAGTCCTCTACCCGGACTTGGGCAAACTTAAGATAGGAAGGGTGGTATAGTCATGTTATATTTGAGAGAGTAATCCCAAAAAAGGAGATATGAGGTACCCCACTCAGTGGAGGCCCCTTTGACTGTAGTGTCGTTTACCGAGTAATCGAGAAGACGTACTGCTTTCGACCTAGGAGCCTGCTGAAACTGAGGACCGTAGAACCCTTAACCCATCTTGGCCTTTTAGGCATAATGCGTAAACTATTACGGAGTAATCCGAAAATGGTTGTCACACGATGCTACGCTCAGATGAGTTTTTCCTGAGAATATTACTAATTACTGAGTTAATCGGGATGTTGGTAATGTCCAATGGAAGGATGTAGACTCTGGGAACCTTTTAGAACATTTTTTCGGCAGGTGATAAACTATTAGTCCTTGCATTATGGGTAGTACCTTCGACTCCATGCTCGTGAATTTGAAATGTGATCCTGTTATTGTGCAGTGCATTTCATAACATTGCATATCATTTGAATCCTCTACATCATTCTGCATACATCTGGGTTGTTTAGGATCTTATTTCCAGTTGTTTCTTTCTTCCAGTTAGTCGTCTACTGTCAAGCTGATTCCTCTATACAAGAATGAAACTAGAGTTGCTATTAGATTGAGAATGGAAAACCAAGAGCAGCACAACATAGAAGTCAGAACGGAAATCGATGAGTTGAAGTCAGGCATGACCAAACTTACTGAGATGATGCAAGTCTTGATTTCCAGAGGAGAGCCACCTCAAAGGACTGTGATATCTGAAATCCCAATTGTTGCTGTTAACACTCAACCTATCCAGCATACATCTAATACATGGACAGAGTTTGGGATTCCTCATAACTACTCTCCTCCTATTGCAACTACTTCAATGGTTGGCCAGTCTTCCCGACCAGTCTTTCAGGCTCCAGTTTTCACTGAACCTCGACCAATCATTCATACTACTTCTCGTCAACCTGTTGGACAAGCTACTTTTGGGAACCCTCTCTTTGAGTACGATGCTTCCAATCCCCGAAGTGTGCGTCATGAATATTTTGGTGAGTTTGAAGATGTCAAGGAACAATATCAGACTTTAGAGAAGAGACTTAGAGCTATGGAAGGAAATGAGTTCTTCAGTGTTAATGCTGACAACATGTGTTTAGTCTCTGACTTTGTGATACACATAAAGTTCAAGACTCCTGATTTTGAGAAGTACAAGGGGAATACTTGTCCAAGAAGCCACTTGGTGATGTACTTTTGAAAAATGTCTACCTATACCAACAATTAGAAGCTGCTTATCCATTGCTTTCAAGACAGTTTGAGTGGTGCTTCACTCAAGTGGTATATGGGACTTGAGGGGAATCGTATCCAGTGCTTCCAAGATCTTGCGATGCTTTCATAAAGAAATAAAAATACAAACTTGACATGGCACCATATCATCGCCAATTGCAAAATATGTCTCAGAATGAGAAAGAATATTTCAAGGAATATGCTCAACGATGTAGAGAATCAGCATCTCAAGTTGAACCACCTCTGGAAGAGAAAGAGCTAACTGGATCGTTCATGGATACTTTATCCCCTTTCTTTTGGGAGAAGATTATTGGTAGTGTGTCCTCCAGCTTCACAGACCTGGTGACTATTGACCAAAGATTAGACGAAGGAATCAAGAATGGTAAAGTGTCTAAAGCTGTCGAATTTTCTAATGGTACAAAGAAATGTTTTGGGAACTTTCAGAAGAAGAAAGAGGTAGAAGCCAATGTTGTTTCAACTGAGAGAAGATGACCCCACTGTAGGCCTCAATACATTGATCAACCATAAGTAGCGGTTGTTTCTCCTATGGTCAATGCTCAACCAATTCAGGTTCCCCAATGATAGAATATTATGCATAATCAGAATCGTAATGTAGGGAATAAGGGTCAATTTAATCCCATCCCTATGACATACACTGAATTATATCATGCAATGGTGAAGAAGGGCTTGATTATAACTAGGCCTCTGATTCCTCGAAATCCTCCTCCAGTCGGGTTCAAATACGACCTTCATTGTGTGTTTCATCAAGAAGCTGTTGGTCATGATTTAGAAAGATGCTATGCATTAAAAAACAAAGTGCAAGAAATCGTGAAGGAAAATATTATTACTTTCAAAGAGGCAGGTCCTAATGTTATCAATGATCATTTTCTAAAACAAAGTGGCTGAAGACTGAGTCGGGGTACCCTCAAGTCACTTCCTAAAGCCAGTGTTTCAGACAGGACAACTCATCCTTGTTACTGATTAGTCACTAGGCCATGTTTCTTTCTGTTTGCATTTTCCTTTAATTGTATTGACTATTGCTTTCAAATTTTGTTTGTACTTTCATGTTAATTTTAATGAAATGAACATTGCAATATTTTGATTCAAATCATTTTCATTTTACATGCTTTCAAATATATTTCTCTTGTTTACTTTCTTTATCAAACTTTTGTTTATGCAAAGATTTGAGGGAGGATGATGAAAACGAAATACCCATAATTGTTGTTGGTATGCTTTCGAATAAAACTTTGCTGACGATGTAAGGCATTGTTTCAATTCCCAAACACCGGAGAAATAAGGAAGTTAATCCCTTGTTCACCCCTTTAAGCCTAGAAGTTGGAGTTTCTTTCTATATGAAAAAACCCGCAATCTTAACCTGGGGATGGGTAGTTCTCAGATAATTTGGTTGTGCATTCAATTACAAGAGAAATTATGCAAGACACCATTCAATAAAGTCCACGATCAAGCTTTCCTTCGCACACATAAAAGAAGTGTCGAAGATGCTCTCAAACCAAAAGTGACAAAGATGGTTCCCCATAATCTTTAAGCAAGGCAGTCATTATCTTTCAAAAAATAAAAATAAAATGAAAATAAAAATCAAAAGAAAAATCCTGCTAAGTCAAAACCTATGAAGGAGACTTAGGCAAAAACTGGGGCATCCCGTTGACTGTAGTCTCAAATGAAACAGTTCAGGAAAAAGTTGGGAATAATAAATTCAATCAGAAGAGGTCTTCAAATCCTCAAAATTCTCCACCAGAGTCGACAAAAGTCCTCAAACAACAAAATATTATAGGATGAAGTGATTACTTTCTCAAAAATTCATTGGTTTCTGAATTATCGTCATTGCTACCATCAGTGAAATTCCAAAATCTATTGGAACCTGAATGCATAGTCTAAATTAATTGAATGTAAGACTGAAGAACATCACAAAGATTGGGTTGGGTACAAATAAACTTTGAGCCTTTATCCTTTATTTCTTAAACTGTGAACTAGACCATGTTACAACCCTCAAAAGACCTAATTGAAGTCAGGTTTCTTTTGAAAGCATACTACAAAAAGGTTGCGTAAACTGACTCTTAAGTTCTTTTGTAAATCATTTGTCTTGGTATATCCATGCCTTTGATTTCTATTTCACTTTAAAAGTATAAACCATTGTGTTTTGACTAGTGATGCATTTTCTATACACCAATAATATCATTTCAAAAATGATTTTGAGTTCAAAACTTTTGCATGAAATTTTTACATTAAAATTACCATGTTGAATGAATAATATTTGCTTGCAAACAATTTTTTCTCATGAAGAGATTTCAAACAGTTGAGAAACTTGGTTAGTGGTCCTATCAGGGGCTAGTATCTTCCATATCCAATTGTGAACCAGTTCAAGATTTGTTGCTCAGTGCGAGTTTTCTCAGAATTGGTTAGCGAGAAGATCATTTTCAAGGCTCATATTAGGGCATTCCTTTCCAACAGTCATTTAAAGAACTAAATTCATGATTAGTTTATCCTCAACAGTCAACTAATCTGGGACAAATCCCCAAGCAGCTCTCCATGTCCTTCATCAGAAGAACATCAGTTCAATACAGTTTACAAGTGTAATAAATATGGGTTCAAGACATTTTCTTTCCAAACAAATTTGACAGAGTTCTTCATGTTGAGGAATCAAACTTCCAATCTTACCTCCACAAAAGAGTCAAACTCTGTTGTCGTAAACGCCTGCATTACATGCATAGATCATTCACATATCATGCATAACAAAATTCATATATAATGCATAACAAGAGTGTTTCATCCTCATTTGCATTTCCCGAGGTCTTATTGCAGTCGACGTGTCACCTTGAGATCAAAGTCCAACTTACTTGGCACCTACCAAATCAGATGTCAGTTGAGTTGTTTCTCTCTTTTGTCCAATGCTAATCTTGGATAAGCTGCTTCTCTCTTTCGTTCGATGCTAATCTTGGATGTGTTATCTTTCTTTCCATCTAGTGATAATCTTGGATGAGTTGTTTCTCTCTTTCATCTGATGCTAATCTTGGATGAGTTGTCTTTCTTTCCATCTAATGCTAATCTTGGATATGTTGTCTCTCTTTTCTGTCCAAAGCTAAAATTTAGTGTGTTGTTTCTATTCCAAAGCTAATATTGGGTTTATTGTCGTTTTCTCTTTTTCGTCCAAAGCTAATATTGGGTGTGTTTTGTTTCTATTCCAAAGCTAATATTGGATTTATTGTTGTTTTCCTTTTCTGTCCAATGCTAATATTGGGTGTGCTACTTCTCACTTTCAACCAGTGTGTAATATGGCGGGAGAACTGACTTGGGTGTTTTGTTTTTACCGCAATTATTATGGATAGCAAGAGTCGCCACTGACTTTTCTTTTATCCAATAAGGAAAGGGTGAAAAGAACAGGAAAGACCTTTAAAATATTTTCTTGAGTTCAGGGGGTAGATTATGAAAATGGAAAGTGTTAGCACCCTTTTCATTCGTAGTTATCTACGGGCTCTTAGTTTCTTGATTACTTTGAAAATGCTTTGTTTGAAATGTGTTTGTGTTTGATGCAAGTTTGAAAATATCTTGAAAACGCCTTTGTTTCGGAAAACTTTGTAATGATTCTCATCTCTATATGTATACAAAGTGTTGGTTTTGAAAATAGTTCAAAGAGATGTTTGTTTTTAAAGATGTTTTGAAAGTGTAAGTGTAGAAATGGTTTTAATTTGTGAGAAAGCAACTATGAGCGTCCTACCTACTCAAAAGGTCTTTGTTCTTTTCCTCCTCCTTTAGATGTTGCTATCTTACCATTGATTGGTAAGAAGCCCCATCATTGGATGTGAAGGAACGGGCGTGGATCAATCGTATAGTCATAGAAGGCACCTTATGTGACGCTTTAGCAATTTTTGTAAGGGACAAGATCATTTACCGAAGGAAACATCGAGGGACTACGATCTTTTTTATCGAGGGTCTTTGCTAAAGCGCCCATATTCGAGGGACATGACTGTTTTTCTGAGGCAACAAGCGAGGTTAACCCTAGAGGTGCGCGTGTGAAAAGTGATTTGTTTTCAATAAATTTGTCTTTGATTAGAGTTGTCTAGCGATTGATTTTTTAAATCTTGCCATACACGCCTAATTACTATACAGTATAAAAAAAACAAGTAAATTGCGGAAACTAAAATTCTACGCTATTACAAAGCTTTCGGGAATGGGGAATACAAATTTACAAATGAGGATGGATCAATGCGATTAAAAGTCCAAATAGGCTATCAATACAACCAAATCTAATCGAACAATTAAATAAAACTACAACAATCTATGAAGTAAAAATTAATTAACAAAGTATGGAAATAAATTTTTTGGTATTTTTGTTCGTGAGAATTTGGAAAGAAAATTAAAATTCTATTTTATTAAATAAAATAATTGATTAAAGAAATTAAATCATTTTTATATATTTTGTCGAACAATTTAAGACTAAAGAAAAAATTAATTATTAAAATTATTTACAAAAAACCTAACTAAACTATTTAAGAAAATTTAACTAATTTAAAAGAAAGTTAACTTAGAAAAAAGTTCATAAAGTTATTTACAAAATTCTAACTTAGTTAACTAATTACATATTTTTTTAAATTGAATTTTAAATTCTAAACTAAAGATTAACCAAACTAATTTTGTTATCAAAAACTTAAAGAAAAAAAAACAGAGAAACCAAACTCCAGCAGGGGTTGAAGCAGTGTCCTCAAGTTAGAGCCAATGATACCTTGCCAAGTGAACTATATTTTTTATCTGTTATAATTATATTAAATTAACATAAAAAGATGAATAAGTTAACGAATTGGGCCTACAAGCCCATTAAAGACTGACCCAGTTTACATAAGAAAAGAAAAGGGTTTGAAACCCTAGTGGCCAAAGTGGCGCGCTGGGAGATGTTGGGAAAGGGAAAATATCTTAATTAATTATTATTGTTGTTGTTTCTAACAACAAAACAATTAAAGGAATGAAACAACAAAAGAGAAAAATGATCCTCTCTCCATGTCTCTGCTAAACCGTAACATCACCATCTTGAAGGAAACACCTTCTCTAAACTTTCCACCACCATCAGTAGCTTCAATCATATAACAAACACTATTATGCACTTCTCTTCTCATCTTCTTGAATCGAACCCTAACGGAAAACATACAACTGTCGTGGTTGCCATCCCATCACTGTCGCGAAGGAACGTGTCCGGTCGTTCAACTTCAGGAGTTTTCCTCTCCATAACGGTCGCTTTTACAGAACTCTTCGATGGGATTTTGATTGGAGTAGTGGATGAGGGATGTTAATGATAACAAATGGAGGAAGATGGGTCCAAAAATTATGAAGAGGTGGACGTTACACATGCTGTGGATTTGTTAAAGATATAGGGTGAAATACGTGTGGGTGAGCATAATTGGAGGCGTGGTGGAGCTGTTACAGAAATAGGGGAGTATCGGTTCTGTGAATAGGACAATTATGGATGGTGTTGAGCTCATGGAAGAAGGGTGAATGGGTTGTTCAATAGTTTTTAAAGATCGGTGTTGGAGGGAGATGATGGTCTATGAAGAAGGAGGTATCATGAGAAGGAGTGAAGGCTGAAACAAGGTGTGCTAACAGAGCGTAGTGAGGGAGTTCGTTAGGTTTGACGTGGATGAGCGTTGACAAAAGTGAGTATATTATGACTGTGTGGGTCTGTCTAAGGAGAGTTGGAAGGACGTTGGTGGAAGGCTGGTGATGATGATGGTTTGATGGTGTGGTTAAGTGGAAGAGAGGAAGTAAATGTGTGATGATGGTGGATGGTGAGGGAACAGTAAGTTGGTGTAATGGGAGAGAATAAAGGGAGTAGGCAGCTAGTGATTTGTGAAGATGGAGGGAAATATTGAAGTTTATTGAGGATGAAATTAGTTCAGAGAAATATAATGGTGCAGAGAGATGGTAAAATTTCTTTGATCTGTTATGAATTGCTTTCTGAATTTTCTATGGATGTATATTTTTTGGTCTGTCTCTCTTCCTTTATTTTAACAGAGTTCTTTTTTCTTCATGTTTTAATATTTATAATAATAGCAAAATAGTATAAGCATAAAAAAACAAAGAAGTAGCATATTTACGAGACAAAAAGGGGAAAACTTATAAGATTGAAGCAGATTTGATGATTCGATGCCGCCGACAAATTCAGCAACGGGAACCAAAGGTGATATGGAATCTTCTCTTTCTCTTGTTCTTGTTATTGAAACTTTAAACAAATTTCTCTATTTTTTTACCTTGCTTATGTATGGAGAATTTGAGTTGAAGTTATGAATGGTTTTTGGGATGAAGGATGTATGAAAATAGTGTTATTTTTTTTATGAAACAGTAGCCTCTTCCAGTTTTGTTTTTGTGTCTAATTTTGTATACAGGGTAAGTTTTGGCGAGAGAGACTTTGAAGATGTTTGAAGAAGGTTTAGTGAATGGAGGTTTTAGGCTGCAATATGAAGGTGATAATGGTTTGTGTGAGATTTGCAAAGATGATGAGTTTTGGAGATAAATGTAGTATGAGATTGGTGGTGTGTGTAAGAGGTTTTTAGGCTTACCCCCTCTTTATTATAAGAATAGAAAAGGTGTCTTTACAGCGTTAAAGAAAGGGGTTTTGGGGGGAAATATTGAGAAATTTGAACAGACTAGGATGCTGTTTTGAATGCTTTTTTATGCAGTCTGCTTTTGCCTATTTTTGTGTAATTCTGATGTTATTTTGGGTCTGTTTTGGACAGGGTTTGTAGGGCTGAACTTTGTATGTTTTGACTGTCTTGATAGCAGGTTTTTGGACTGTTTTGGTTAGGTCTTGTATGATGCAGGTTTTGCAGGCCTGATAGCAATGTGCAGGGTGTTTTGGCATAGGTTTAAGGCTTGTTGCAGGGCTGTTTTTTTGTTGTTTTATGGACAAGTTTAGATAGTTTGGTGCTGGCTGTTTGTGCAGGTCCTTTTAGACTGTTTTGGTTAGGTGACATCTTTCTGACCCTATCTTTTTTCCTCTTTATCTTTCTATGACACAAAGCTATTTTGCTTTTTTTTTAATACAATTCTAAAGGGTTTGCAATTTAGGGAAAATGATGATATAAGGGTTATGTGAGCTAGTGCTAGCATGCATTGTTTTTTCATGAATTGGTGTTGTGCTATTTGTTTTACTTGTTCCTGCTGCCTGTTGTCTTTTGCCCTACTGTTAACTTGCAGCCGCTGCTGGCTGCTGCTGCATTTTTGTTATTTTGCTTCCTTGGGCAATTTTGACTTGCCTTGCCCTATTTTTGTTCTTGCCAGCCTGCTATGTTTTGTGCGCTTGTGCTTGCTTCTGTTGGACAAATTTGCCTTTGCTTGTTTGTATTTGTTTTTGGGTTGCATTGTTTTGCAGTTTGCTGGCTTTTGCTTGTATATTTGACAATTTTGACTTTGTTTTTACAATGAAATATTGCGAATTTCTTTTCCCTTTTTGTGAACCAAAACTTCTTGTGATTTTAAAAATATGAGGAGATGACTTATAATTGAAACAAAACTATTTTTCAATTTCTGATTCTAATTGCAAATCCTAATGATGAGATACAAATCTTTTTTAATCACTAATTCTTGCTTGGAAAACTTTTCACGATGCTTGCTAATCTTGTATTTGGTTTGTTTTTTGTGACAGTATGGAAAACAACAAGGCGATCGAATGGTGAATATTAGCATGATGAAACTCTTAGGAAACAAGAGATTGAAGACCAAGTCAATAATGCTTTAGGAGCTTTGATGGACAAAAACTTGTAGTAGTGAAAACTCCTTTGTAAACATGAAGTTGTAATGAACATTTGTTGTAGAAGAATTTGATAAAACATCTTGACTTTGTATTATTTTTTTGAATTATGAATATGTATTGATTTGAAATTGAATGAATAATTAATCTTGAATGAATTATGACTTTGTACATTTAAAATCGAATTTGGACTTGTGAAATAAAAGTTGAAAAATGATGAATGACGCATTGGCACTTCCTTGGAATGGATCTTCATCAAATGAAATTTGAATGAATGTTGTAACTTGAAGATGAGTGAATCAAATAGTGTGGATGTTTCTTGAATTTGGTTTGAATTCAACATTCGTATATCATCTCACGGTTTCACAAGAATCTGTGCCCAAAATGAAACTTGTATGTTGCACCTAACTCAAATGAACATTAGTTGTCAAACTCGAACTCAACCCCTTGCGCGAATAAAACATGTGCTTTAAGAATAATCAACGAACTTGTAACATTAATGACTTCAACATGATAATCAAAGTCCTAAGAAAAAAAATATGGTATGAATTGAAATCAGGAGTTAAGAACATTCGAAATCAAACAAATGACTTGTGATGATTTGATGACTTTCAAAGTCTTCCAAACACAGTTTTCCTTCGATTCTTAAAGAGAACTTGTTGACGACGTTGCTTATGACAATGTGTGAAAATAATAGTCTCAAAATCTTGAAAATTTTGGAAATTACGATTCTAGAAAGTCAGGCAAACAATTACTTGAGATTAGGTCAAATTCCAAAATCGACCTCTAAAGTATTCGAATTTTGATGATCTTTTGCACATAATCGGCTCTTGACTTATGATGATAAATTGGAGATGAAGTCAAGGAGAGTCATATGCAAAAAGAAACACTCAAGATTATCGAAACAATGAAGAAGTTACAATTGTTTGAACTTGATCTTGAAAAGGTCGACTTTTGGGTCAACATAGTTGATTTTCAGTCATCTGAACCATCGACTGAGTAACTTGCAATGTGAGGTTTGAAACTTGGGACGAACATCCTTGAGAATACATGAAGATTTATGAAGACCATTTGAAACCTGGAAGACTCAATTTTCTTTGAGAAATACCAAACCCTAGTTGCTGACTCAATGCTTGGGAAGATAATTCGTCTGATCAAACCATAAGCCATCTTGAGCATTTGAGAAACCCTAGGATAACATCTTGAATGAAAAATGGGATGGAAAATTTTGGGGTATAACACAATGCTAATCTTGGATATCATATTTCTCCATGCCATCCAAAGCCAATGTTGGATGTCATGATATTTTCTTTCATCCAAAGCCAATATTGGATGCCATGATCTTTTGCTTCCATCCAAAGCCAATATTGGATGTCGTGATCTTTTGCTTCCATCCAAAACCAATATTGGATGTCACAATCTTTTTCTTCTATCCAAAGCTAATATTGGATGTCGTGATCTTTGTTGCTGTCCAAAGCCAATTATTCGATATTATTCTTTTTCCCTTCATTCAAAGCCAATAATTGAATGTTGTGGTCGTCCTTCATCCAAAGTCGATTATTGGATGTCATGGTTATTTATCTCACCTCATTCAAAGCAAACCATTGGATGTTGTGATCTTTTCTCTCGTCTAAAGTCAATTATTATACATTGAGTTTTACCTTCATCCAAAGTAGGTTATTAGATGTCGTGTTTCTATTTCGTCCATCGTCTTTCCTAGACGACTCTGATGTAGCTTCATATTTGGTCTCATCCCACATCTAATGTTCTTCTAGATGTTTCTGCTTGTATTTTCCAGAGAGTTGTTCGCCTCATTCAATGCCATTCTTAGATGTCGCTGCTTGCCTTTTCAGGGTTTGTCTCCCCTTTTCAAGTATTTCTGGTTACTCCTTGTCACCCTGACGGATATCCAGAATACCTTGTATTCCCTATCGTGTCTTTTCACGTCATTTCTTTCCATCTACCATAAATCTTTTGTTTCATATTTCTCCAAATAATGTCTTTATTCTTTGCATTCATATCACATAATTCAAAAAATATATGTCAAAAAAGAGTCCATGCATTCATTCATAACATATGTTATCATCTCATCGCATCAGGGACGAAATTCAGGTCTGTTTGTATTTGATTACTTTCCGCCTATCTGGCTAAAAGATAATTAAATAGCAGCAGCTATTGCATCCTAAATTTCGACCCTGATTTTTTAGTCGCATTATCTATTCATATTTTGTTATTTGGTCATAATCATTAATAAATATCTTCATTCATCACATTTTGCATCATTAGTCGTATTTAAGTTGACCAAAAGTCAGTTTAAATCAACATTTGCATCGTTTTTTAGTTAAAAAACATCTGACATTTCACTTCATGAATTTTTATCTCTTTACTCGATTCTTGCATCGCTCGAAGTTGTTTATATGTTGATAATATTAATATTTCGGTTTTACAGACAAACTGTTAAAAGCGATTCGACACTGAGGAAAATTAGTGATAAAATATTTCAAGTTTTCACATTTTACTGATCATTTTAGGAATCTGCATTAAATGCAGATCATGATGGTATGCCCGTTTCATTTTTTTCGGTACAGTTTGAAATCTCGTTTTTAACCGTAAGCGTTTGTTCAACCTGATATTTTTATTCTCAGTTTATTTCGATTTTGATCATTCGAATAATTTTTTATTAATCTTTGTGACATGTAGTTTATTTTAATGTGTTCATTTCATTTTTCGGATAGAATAATGTTCATTTTTTAATCATTTTTAGTCATTTTGATTCTCTATTTTATTATTCAGAAAATTAAAACAAAAATATTTTTAAATATATTATTTTTTAATCTTTCAGATTTTACTTTTTTTAATTATTATTATTAGAGGGCTTCTTGGTCACTTAGAAAATTAGTTAAACCACTAGTTTTGTGTTATAAATAGAGAAGATGTGAATTTCATCAGGAAGCTAGTAGAGGAGCTATCAGAAGAAACGAAATTGAAGGGAAAAAATAGACAGAAATCCTCTCTTCCCCTCTCACGATTTCCTTCAATTTCCACACTATAACCTTCCATTTCATACTCCATCCAGTAGACCTTCCTTCCATTCTTCCAATTCTTCACAACTTTCACCGTTATATGCTTTCTCTGTATTCTGCAAAAGTGACTTTTCCTCTTTTAGCAACGTCACTGTCAATTCAATTTAGGTCCCTCTGTACATCACCTCCTCCATTCCATATACAACACCCCTCTGTCTGATTCTCTTCCCAATCGATACCCGCCAACAACACAATCTCAAAGAACTCCCTTGGTCAATTCCCTCTTCATCGTATTCACTCAATTGACACTACTACCGTCCTCACATCACATCTCTTCTGTGAGCTATTCTTCCACCCTCAGTTTTCCACCGCTCTAAACACCAATCGCCATTGTAACTTCGGCAAGAACCACATCCTCTAACTTCATCGTTAATCACCATCATCATATACCTAGCCATGGTACTCCCTTCAACTCACAATTATGTCACCGCGTACCCCTCCTCTATCCGCAAATAGCTTCAACAACCTTATCTTCATCCAACCATCAATGAAACTCTCCTCTTCTTTCACACGTACCACTGTTCAGCAACAATCGTGCAGAATAAAGTATTCCTCTCACATTTCCTTTCTATTCTTTTTTAGTTCATTAATTTTTGTTATAGTTTTCTTAAAAAGATAAATAAATTGAAAGTAATGGGTTGGGCTTTTCTTTGCTAACTTTTGACACCTTTATTGTTTCTACACCTCCTTTATTTCTTTTTATATTTTGATTTTGTAATTTTGTAAATACTTTTTAGTAGTGTTGCTTATTTTATTGTATTGCATTGCGATTTCAAAGTTAGTTTCAATTTAGCTCTTGAACACGTATAGATGCATAGACTTTATTGACCAGCCTTAAAATAGGTGCAACTTCTACATAAGTCCACTTACGATTGTTTAAC
Source organism: Vicia faba (assembly GCA_948472305.1). Classification (NCBI taxonomy): domain Eukaryota; kingdom Viridiplantae; phylum Streptophyta; class Magnoliopsida; order Fabales; family Fabaceae; genus Vicia; species Vicia faba. The sequence goes on from OX451737.1 coordinate 669,056,536, forward strand.
ATAGCGCTAAATTTTTTTCCGATTCGAGAAATGATCACTCGTGGCCCAAACCCATGTTTGTAAGCCCAAGTATGTTAATTTGAATCCTTTGATCCAATAACCTTGAGATTCATTTTTAGGAGGCTTTGGTCTTATCAATCCTCTAATGAATCTTCATAAGCTTTGGTCAAAGTGAACCACTTAAACATCGTTGATCATTTATTGTCGCCTCGAGAATTTTAAAATGAATGATATACTTGACAAAAAGAAAATGAGACTTGTTGTTGAGAGGCTTTGATCTTATCAATCTTTTAATGAGTTTCAAATGCAAGTTTCAAGATGGTCATTCAACTAACCATTAATTTCTAACAATTGACTTTATTTTATTCTTTTACTTTATGCTTTTTAACTTTAAGCATATTTATTTTAGCATTTACATTTCATGCTATTTTCATCTTTGCTCACATGAGAATTTACTTTTATGTCTTTTTTTTTGCTCATTTGAGCTTTCATTTTCTTTTTGAAGATACCTAATAACCAACTTGAACAATAGAAAACTTTAAGCTTGCTTGGACTATTTGGTTACTATCCTTGGAATTTTGGAGTTATGGACTTCTTGGACTTAAGATTAGAAACCTAGACCTACCTTGAGAGCTTGTGACCTCAACTGTTATTTAGTTTTGAGTTCTTGGGGTTTACCCCAAGACATTGGGTTGTTTATTTGCTTTGTGTGCAGGTTTTTGTGATTACATGCTTTGTTTGTGATCTGGAATTCATCTGTATACAGTCGTTACTCTGCCCAATTTTCGTGAAGAATTAATGCAATTTAAGCTTGGCTTTCTTAAGAGGTTTATTATCTTTGCTTGTTTGGTTTCAAATCCATAATATGGGAATTCTACATTGGCTCATTATGTCAATTGTTGGCTTCTTGTCGGTCAGATCCTCTTTACCTTATCTTTTACCCTCCTGTACATAGGATACTCTCTTCATCTCTTCTCCCATTCTTTAATTTTCAAAACTTTCTTATCTTTTTCAAAATATTCTTTGTTTATAAACACGAACCACTTACATAATAAACCTCGACTTATTCGAGTGGCTTTTATTTTAAAACTTATTTTCTTTAAACAAACTTCAATTCATTTAATCATACTTTGACATCTTTCAAAATTAACAAAAATACTCCAACTCATTCAAACCCTTTTGTGCGCTCGAGCACCTTTCATCCTTTAAAATTTTTTCCAAGATTAGACATGATTCATTTATAGTCGAGCAACATTCTCTTATTTCAGGGTTATAAGGTGTCGAATTTTCCACTTGAGTACTAGAGGTGTTCTCAGACCCTCACTCATGTTGACGCATGGTCCATCTTTCTCACACCTTGTGGGCGTTAGTTGAGGTTTCTCTCCTAAAAATGATGACTTGTATCTTTGTTTAAAATCAACCAACATACAAGTCTTTTCTAGTCGAGCTACGGTGCTCTGACTTTCCCATTGTACGCAGGAGTATGTAGGCACTAAGTCTTACGACCCAACGCGAGCAAAAATAATTAAAAAAAACATTTTATTTTCTTTTGTTTGCAAATACTCATTCATTATTTTCCTTTAGAAAGCAAGCCTTTAAATAACACACCTTTAAAAAAAATGGATCCTGCGGAGTACCGTAGATGCTTAGGTCGTTAATACCTTCCCTTTGCATAACTGACCCCCGTACCTCGAGCTCTGATATTTTATTTCATTGTGGGTTTTGTTCGCTTTTTTCCCATTTCCCTTTGGAAACAGTGCGATGGAAAATTTATTGTGTTGAGATAAGTCAATTGATGGCATAATCTCAAATATTTACAGCTACATCTTCTTTGTTCGCATTTATTTTTCACACAGTGTGCGACAATCCGGAGTCGAATTTCTCATCGATTGGTGTTGATAAACCAAGAAATGTTTGGTTCATCTTCTTCTCTTATATTTGTAATCTACATTTGTTAGAGTTTGCATGTCTATTTACCTTAATAATTTGTATATTTATTACTCGTGGCGTTGTATGAAATCTCTTTTAGGAATTAATAACAGTGTTTGTTCTTGAGTTTTGCTTTATCGTGGAGGTTTGGTTTGTCATAGACATTTGCTTTTCCGAATCTCTCTCTTGAATGGATATATATTAGGTGCTATATTCTAGAAATAGATTTAGGATTAATATTCATGAGAGTATTGGTTATGAAAAGCACTCGGGTTTCTTGAGTTGTGTGCGAAATTTCCTCCGAGAGTATTACGGGTGATGTCTCACTCCGTGTTAGAAATAACCTTAGTGTGAGCGATACATGATGGTATTGACAAGTGGTTTAGGTTGAGTACAACTGGATAGTGAGTTTAAGTATTTGATAGGGTAGATGAAATGCAAACCCGAGAGTTCCCAACTCTCCAAATTATAAATTCTTTTTCTGTTAATAACTTTAACTTTTGCATTTACCTTTTATACAATCCAACTGAATTCAACCCCAAACTCATAAACGATAGACTTATAGAACGAAGATTTGATAATCACTAATACTTGTGGAGACAATATGATAAAACTATAAAAATACTTACTTTTACTTGTCGCTTTACCGCTTCAACAAAATGGCGTTGTTGTCGGGTATTGGTGTTTTTATTGTTTTGCATCGCGATAGTTTCTTTGTTTTTGAGATTTACACATAATGTTTATATTGTGTATAATGTGTAAATAGAAACTTGTTTATATTTATACTTGTGTATGTTTGCCAAATTTGTGAATTTTTACATATTTTCGATACTTGTGAATATCGTGTATATGTTTGTTTCTCTTCAAGTTTGTTAAGTGTTTTGTTAGGTTTTGTCGTCGGTGAACGCTAACCGTGTAAAGAGAAAACTTGGATAAGTGTTTATAAATAAAAAGAGCCGAGTTTAAGATGTAAAACAAGTATGTTTTATTGTTTTCCACAATATTAGTTTAGGTAGTGGTGATTTTTGTTTAAACAAGTTGAAATTGGATCAGTTCTTAAAATTCTAAAATCCTCACTTTTCAACTTGTTTAGTTCAATTTCACTCGGTTGTTTAGTTGTTTTAATTTTTTTGTTGATTGTTTGTACTCGAATTTTAGTTCGATAAATTAAAGTACATTTTGGTGATTTTCCAAGTTTGAGTATTTTGACTTGCAGATGTATGTTAATGATACTGTTTTGAAATTGGTACACGATCGTTTATCGCTTTATATAGGATAAGATGTTTATAAAACTTTTCATTCGTACAAATTCCATGTCATTCATTCTTTTACATTACTTGCTTTTTGATTGAATCACTTTATATTCCTTTTTACCCCCAAACGTGAGGAAGCTTTCCATTGTTCATATATACTGGAGGACACAATTCTTAGTTTAACCGGATTTCATTATGTTTAATCTTTTATTTGTGTTGATTGTATGAAAGCATGAAAGTGATCAAGGAATTTTGTTTAATTTTGAGAACAACTACCTAACCAAATTGTCAACTCACCGTGTGAGTGTGAACTTTTGTTAACCCCTTTTGAGCCTTTTTGTTAATGTCCATGTTGTTTTTGAACTTAATACTTGTCTATGAGTGTTTGGTTTTCCGTTTTGAATAGAAATTGATTCTTTGTTTTCTTGAACCCTCAACCATTGTTTTTGGTTTGACTTTTTTATCTTTCCTTAGAAAGTAGGGAGTATTCACATTAATGTTGGTTGAATTCAAGTTGGAGAGAAATTTTTTGGCCCAATTATGTTATGATTGTTACGCGGTTGTGAAAATATGGAGAAAAAAAAGAGAAAGAAAAAGAAAAGAAAAAGAAAGAATTTTTTTTGAAAAAGCTTTGAAAAAGAAAAACGAAAAGAGTATGGAATAATGTTGTGTTAATAAGTATTGTGATTAATTTGTTAAACTTGGGATGAAAGAAGAAGTTTGATTGAAATTTTGTGTTTGAACTTTTGTGAGCTAATCACTCCCTTAGGTTTAGGAAAGATTTTGTTTCGATTATCTTTAGGAATTACCCCTTGTTTTTTAACCAAGCCACATTACAACCTTGAAAATCCCTTGTGATTCTTGCCTTTATATTTTCAATATGGGTTTTTAATGAATGCATAATTTAGTCTATTGTTTGCAAGATTGTTGGATGAATGACAAGTAACTCACTTTTGTGTGTTCTTCATCTACCGATGAATTTTTACTAGGTGTGATTCATGATTAAACTTGTTTTGTTTTAGAATATTTTTTTTATGATTTTTGTACTTAGGATTTGTTTCATTTACATGTTGTTGTTGTAGGATTGTGGTAAGTATTTACCTTGCATGTGCGTTTTTGTTTAAACCATACATTGGTTTTAAGTTTTTCAAACTTGTTGATTTGTGATTCTTTCATTTTTTCTTTTTGTTTATTTAAGTTTATTTGAATTTGTTTGAGTACAAACAATGTTGTAAGTTGGAGAGAGTTTGATAAGTGCAAAATAGTCATTATATTTATGTATATTTTAGTGGAACTTATCGACTCATTTTGTTATAATCCTTTGAATAAACCTCAAATTGTGTGTGTATTTGTAGATATTGAGTATAATCGTGTTTTGTGTAAATAATGTATCTTTTAATAGTTTTTCATCCCTTTTGTAGGTATTCATTCATAATTGGAACATCGAGTAATAAGAGCTGAAGGCAGAACTTCAAATATGTGATTTTGAGCAACTTATCAACGAATATATCTCAATTTAAAGAAGAGAAAAATCATCATTTTGGTTGATATTTAGTCGTTGTTATATAGGGTATTGAATAAGATTTCCAATGCTTTAAACCGTGCTTAAATCGAAGTTACAGTTCTCAAGTTATGACGAAAACAAAAAGCTGTTTTTTTGAGACAACATGTTTGGCGTAAGCGTCCTCCGTGCGTGCTTAGCGCGCCCTACGACTTCAAAACTCATTAAATTGATGAAAAAAGACATTTTATGTTTTGAGTTTGGTATTTTTTAGTCCTAACACCATCAACTTCATTTTTTGGTATAGAGAGGCTTAGAAACAACCTTTGGAGGTTGCAATTGGATGTTCCCGAGTCGAATTTATCATTGATTGGTGTTGACAAACCAAGAAATGTTTGGTTCCTCTTCTTCTCTTCTCTTTTAATCTCTATTTGTTGGAGTTTATATGCATATTTACCTTTATTATATGTATATTTATTTCTCATGGCGTTGTATGAAATCTCTTTTAGGAATTAATATTGGTGTTTGTTCTTGATTTTTGCTTTATCGTGGAGGTTTGGTTTATCATAGACATATGCTTTTCGAATCTCTTTCTTGAATAGATATCTATTAGGTTCTATATTCTAGAAATAGATTTAGTCTTAATATTCATGTGGGTATCGGTTATGAAAAGCATTAGGGTTGCTTGAGTTGTGCGCGAAATTGCCTCCGAGAGTATTACGGGTGATGTCTTACTTTGTGTTAGAAATAACCTTAGTGTGAGCGATACATGATGGTATTGACGAGTAGTTTAGGTTGAGTACAACTGGGTAGTGAGTTTAAGTATTTGATAGGGTAGATGAAATGCAAACCCGAGAGTCCGCAACTCTCCGAATTATGAATTCTTTTTCTATTAATAACTTTAACTCATGCGTTTACCTTTTATACAAACCAACCCAATTCAATCCCAAAATCATAAACGAGAGACTTATTGAAAGGAGATTTGATAATAACTAATCCTTGTGGACACGATATGATAAAACCATAAAAATACTTACTTTTGCTTGTCGCTTTACCGCTTCAGCAAAATGGCGTCGTTGCTGGGTATTGGTGTTTTTATTGTTTCGTATCGTGATAGTTTCTTTGTTTTTTAGATTTGAACATAATGTTTATATTGTGTATAATGTGTAAATAGAAACTTGTTTATATTTATACTTGTGTATGTTTTCCAAATTTGTAAATTTTTACATGTTTTCGATACTTGTGAATATCGTGTATATGTTTGTTTCTCTTCATGTTTGCTAAGTGTTTTGTTATGTTTTGTCGTCGGTAAGCGCTAGCCGTGTAAAGAGAAAACTTGGAGAAGTGTTTATAAATAACAAGCGTCGAGCTTAAGATGTAAAATAAGCATGTTTGATTGTTTTTCATAGTATTAGTTTAGGTAGTGGCAATTTTTGTTTAAACAAGTTAAAATTGGACATGTTCTTAAAATTCTCAAATTATCACTTTTCAACTTGTTTAGTTCAATTTCACCCGGTCGTTTAGTTGTTTTAATTATTTTTTTGATTGTTTGTACTCAAATTTTTGTTCGATAGCTTGAAGTACATTTGGTGATTTCCAAGTTTAAGTGTTTTGACTTGCAGATGTATGGTAATGATACTGTTTTGAAATTGGTACGCGGTCGTTTATCGCTTTCTATAGGATAAGATGTTTAGGAAACTTTTCATTCGTACAAATTCCATGTCATTCATTCTTTTACATTGCCCTCTATTTGTAGAGGAATGAAAAGCTTGATAAATATGGCAAGAATCGGCCATTAACCATGATTTTGAATAAAAAATCATAAATTTGAAAATATGCCATTTTTGATGATTTTCTTGCTATTCTTGGAATATAATGAACCTGGTCCTTTTTCCACATGCCTTGCATGAAATATTAGGCCCAATATTGGTTCAAAACATCAGCCCATGTGTCCAAACCATTTATCTATTATTTTATGCATTTTATTTTGTGTTTATTTGAATAAAAACAAAAAAAAAGAATAAAATATAGAAAAATGAAAAGCAATGTGAGAGTGAATTTAGGAGTTCTTGGCATGGTCATCGACATGTTTGAAGTTTAAAAAGTAGGCCCATTAGTCTAAAAATGTAATTTTGCTCAATGTGTACTTTTTGAAATTTCTCAAAATTCCCCAACTTGTGCAATTCATATCTTGCTCAATTTTTATCCTTTGAGGATGATCTTGGACTTTTTGGAAATCCTAAGATGTCCTCTACAATCTATCCTTTTATCATTTTTGCATTTGGATAATTCATCTTGATGTAACTTCGCCTTGGAAAAAAATGCCTTTTTGTTGACTTTCAAAAAGACCTGTAATATATTGGCTCATATCTTTCCAATGATGCATTTTTTGAACTTGAGGACAAAAGAAAAGTTGTAGGGAATTGAATTTTATTCACAATGAGATTTTGTTGGGGCAAAATGGATGAAGCATGTGAAAGTTATGCCTGGTCAAAGTTCAATTGACTTTCTCTAGGAAACCCTAATTTAACAAGTTTTGATTCTTGATGATTTGAGAGCATTCCATGAGGAATCATGACCAAACCTTGATAAAATTATGGATATCACTTCAAAATGTTGATCTTGACCAAAAATATTGAAGTTTGACTGTATTTTGACAACAATTGACTTTTGACCTAATACAATTGATTTCTAGTCATCTGAGCAATTGACTGAGCAAACTTGTAATGCAAGGCATAAAAATTGGCATGGACATTCTTCAGAACATATTAGGGACCCTGGAAACCACTTGAGGTCTTTGAAACACAAATTTCTTTGTGAAAGGTGAAACCCCAGTTGGAAGTCCATTGCTTAGGAGGAGAATTTATCTAGTCAATTCTTGGTCAACCTTGAGCACTTAGGGACCTCTAGGAGTATGTTTTGAATAAAAATGAGAGGGAAAATTTTGGGGTACAACAATAGTGATTGTTTATTAAACACTTAACTGTGTCAAATAAAGATCCAAATTTTTGTTTGAAACACAATGGCATGAATTCCTCCACCAGCTGCACCAGTTGCTAATGAAAGAAATAACTACAACGAAAACGACCAGTCTTTCATGGAGAAAAGTTTGACTACTAGTAAGATAAAATAGAAAGTTTCTTTCTTGGTCACAACGTGGATCTTTGTGATATGATATTTTATGGCTACTAACATCTTGTTGATGCTATTGGTAACAAGATAGAAAGAAGAGTGATGACTAATCAACAGAAGAAAGAATCATCACAAAGCTAGAACTATTATGTTGAATGTTATTTCTAACACTGAGTGTGAAAAGATTACAAATAAAGACACAACTAAGTCTATATATAATTCCTTCAAAATGACTCATGAAGGAAATGCTCAAGTAAAACATATCAAGGCGTTTGCCTTGATACAGAAGTATGAAGCCTTCAAGATGGAGGATGATGAAACTTTTGAGAACATGTTCTCATGGTTTGCGACTCTTGTTGCAGGACTGAAGGTTCTTAACAAAGGCTATTCTAATACATACCACATCTAGATAATTATCAGAAACCTACCCAAGAGATGGAGGCCCATGGTAACTGCGTTAAAACTAGCAAAGGATATGAACAACACTTCTCTTAAGGAACTTTTAGTTCTTTTAGAAGTCATGAGATAGAGCTTGAATAAGATGAGCCTTAGAGAAAAGGAAAATTGGTGGCTCTAAAATCTATGTGAAGGTCTGAAAAGAGTAGAGCCGTTCAAGTTGAAGAGGAAGAGGAATCTGAAGAAGAAGATGAGTTGTCTCTTCTCTCCAGAAGAGTAAATCAACCCAGGAAGAAAAGACAAGGCAAATCCAAAGGATTCATATGGGAATGTGGTCGCTTCGAATCAACTTCTGTAAAAAGGAAGTCAAGTGCAAGCAAAGACTTCACATGCTTTGAATGCAAGGAGCCAGGTTGCTACAATAATGAATATCCCAAGCTCAGAAAATACATGCCAAAGAATAAAGTCTTCAAAGAAAAGAAGAAAGGGTTGATGGCTACCTAAGCTAATTTAGAGTCTTCAGAAGATGATTTTGAGGAAGAGCAAGCAAATGTGGTGTTGATGGCAAGCATCCAAGCCTCTAACAAGAATATTCATTCAGAACCAGAATCAGATTTTGAGTCAGAATCTGAAGAGGTATTTTCTAAACTCCCTCATTCTGAATTAGAATTTTGTTTATGTGAGATTCTGGAAACGTATCAGGAGCTTCAGAACAAATACAAGGACATGAAAAGTCCATGTATTTGAATCTGAAGCACATAGTAATCTTAAGAAATAATTCTCCATTTTAAATAAGAAAACTTTATTCTTAAGAATGACAACTCTGCCCATAAATTAAGAGTTCAAAACTTGAGGAAGAAATTCTTTCAAAAGTTTATGTGAATTCTGATGATGCCATAAAGAAGTATGACAAATCTTTTCAGAAATTCCTTTCTATAAGCCTAGATATAAGCATAGTGGCTTTAATGATCTATGGTGTTAGAATAAATGGAATAAGAGGAATTGGTTATGATTCTGATGAAAAATCCACTTTAGAAAAAAAATGAAAAGCCAAATACTCTCAAGTCTCACTTTGTACCTGTTAGTTTAGTGCCTAAAGAAAAACTTATTTCAAAACCTAAGGCAAAACCAAAAGCCATTCCTCTTCGTTTTAACTATTTATGCAGATATGATTATCCTGCTCAAAAAACCCATGTTTATTAAGAACTCTGGGAGTACTAACAAGAAAGAACCCAAAATAATGTGGGTACCTAAGGATAAGATATATATATATATATATATATATATATATATATATATATATATATATATATATATATATATATATATATATATATATATATATATATATATATATATATATATATATATATATATATATATATATATATATATATGTTATAAATCTCGTATGCAACCAAGTTGAAACACCAGTAATGGTACGTGGACTATGGGTGCTCGCAACATATGACAGGAAGAAGGCATATGTTCTAAAGCCTGAAACTTAAGCCTGATGGTTTCATGGGTTTTAGAGGTGATCATAAATAGAAGATCATATGCTTCGAAATAGTAGGCAATGGTAACCTCCCTTCTGTTACTAATGTTTTACTTGTTGATGGATTAATGCATAATCTATTGTCCATAAGTCAATTAAGTGGCAATGATTATGATATTATCTTTAATCAAAAGTCATGTAAAGATGTTAGTCATAAGGATGGCTCTGTTCTTTTCAATGGTAAGAGGAAGAACAACATCTATAAGATTAGAATTTCTGATCTTAAAGAAAAAAAATGTTAAATGCCTTATGTCTGTTAATGAATAACAATGACTATGGCATATACGGTTGGGCTATGTTAGCATGAAAAAATTTTCTCAGCTAAATAAGCTTGATTTAGTCAGAGGGCTCCCTAATTTGAAGTTTTTCTCAGCTGCTCTTTGTGAAGCATGACAGAAAGGAAAGTTTTCAAAAAAAAATTTCAAATCAAAGAATGTTGTTTCTACCTCTAGGCTTTTGGAACTCTTTCACATTGACATTTTTGGACCAGTGAAAACTACTTCTGTAAATGGCAAGAAATATGGATTAGTCATTGTTGATAAGGATGTCAACAGAGCAGGAAATGTACGAAGGATGCTTCCTTGCACCCCAATTGTTTTCCTCATCCCCATTCCCAATCCCCCACCATGGGGGAATATTTTTCCATATCCCCATCCTCACAGATCTCCATGGAGAATCGAGACCCACAAAGATCGAATCTTAAAAAATAAATTATATATTTTTCGATCAAAAATATGACACTAGTATTTTGTTATTTTTTCATTTAAAAAAACATATATTTTTCATATCTCTTTTTTTAAAAGAATAAAAACACATCTTGCATCAATACCGAAAATGCAAAATTACTTGCAGTTACAAAAACATAACCACTAATTTACTATTGAATGAAAGACAAGTTACTAATTGAAGTATAGTGAAGTTGAAGAGTAATCACCATAAGCACAATGAACAAAGGAGAGTGGTTATTTTGATGATATTGATAATATAGGAGATGAGGAATGGATGAGACAAAGAGAATTGAGAAAATAAGAAGAGACAATGTGCATATTATATGTAATGGGTGCATTTTTTTAAGTTTGGATACATGGTTGGGTAGTGTTGTACCCCAAAATTTGCTCTCTCATTTCTCAAAAGATCATCCTGGACTCTCAGGTTTGCTTCTATCAAGTTCCAAGTCTTGAATTACAACTTTTCAAGAAAATCATCCACAAGGGAAAAATGGCCAAAAGCACATTGAAAAGTCAAACTTGGACTTTTAGATCAAAAATCAAGTTTCATCAAGACATGAAATTGGTTCATCAAAAAAATCATAAGTCTGAAGTTACTTTGAAAAAATCAAATTTCTAAACATTTAGAAGATTTTCTAAGTGTCAAGATAATATGATACTTAAGAACTTCTGAGCCAGCCTCCACGCAAGTGCAATCAGAAGTTGCAAACACGGTTTAGAACATGATGCTTCAATCAGAACATATAGAAGTGATACTCTTTGGTCAAAACATGATTCTTTAACATATGAAGGCTATGTTCAACGCTTCGGTCAGAACATCACCCTTCGAGTCTCATTCTGGTCTTCTGCAATCAGAACATCACCAAATCCCAAGACCTCGTTTAAACAACCTGCTGCACTGCTACAACACAATACTCTAACCAGCAGCTAATCTAGTCCATGCCTGTATTTTCCCAAATCCCATATTTGCACCAAATACAAAAATCTGTGATAAAAAAGCAATGGAATAGTGTACCAAAAATTTTTAAATCGCATTTGTTTTCCCCCCCAAAACCACAGCAAATTCACCTATAAATAAGTTGCTCCATCACACTTTCAAGGGGCTGGGTTTGGAGAGAGAAAATCATAAAAAGAGAAGAGAGAAAACTGTGAAACCTTCGTAAAAATCAAGAATTCCCAAACAGAAAACCAAAACTTTTGTTCTTCCCTTTGAGTCAAAGAACTTGGCATATTCTCTTCCGTTGCTCTATCTGACTCCAGAACATCTGAAGCCAGCAATTCAAGTTCCAAGCCCACGCTCCAGATTCAAGATAGGTCTTTCTGACTTTGCATCTTTTCATTCATAACATCATTAAATATGTAAATATCATAGTATTGATGTTGTCCATATCATTGTCTAAGTAGAAAAAACTGTGGATCAGAATTCCTTGATTAAGGCTAGGCTCAGAATTAGGATTAAAACTTCTATAAACTGTTGTGCTTTTATCCTTTTGATTTTCTGTTTGTTAAGAACTGAATAAATTACTGATGTGTTGATTAATATGATGAAAGAGTTGAAATGTAACACAGAACTTCTGTTTTTCATTCACCATTTTAACACACAAAGTTTCTAGGATTTTCTCACTATTTAAGCACGCAGAACTTCTGAGTTCTCTTTACCATTTTGACATACAAAACTTCTGATGCTCATTCACTGTTTTAGCACAACACAGAACTTCTGAGTTCTCCCTACACGTTAAACACACTGAACCTATGATGCTTCCACTCGCTGTTTTAACACTCAGAATTTCTAATTTTTCACACGCTGACAACACAATGAACTTATGATGCTCACTCATTGTTTTAGCACAACACAGAACTTTTGAATTATGGTTCACTGTCTGAATACCACCCAGAACCTCTGTTTCCTTTCCCTCTGACGTTTCTTGCAGGGCCTTAGAGTGTATCAATCCAAAACTTCTGATTCCACTGACGTTCCTTTCTGAGTCATCACGCGCCTGACTTCAGAACTTCTGATCCTTGTTATTTTGCTTGCAACAACACACTATTTCTATCTTTCATTTATTTTCCTTTTTATCATTTTCAATATTAATCCCTTTTTTTTATTAATATAAAAAAGACATAAAAATATTTTCTTTTATTAATTAATTTATTTCTTTTTCTTAATTCATTAAGATAAAAAAATATTTTTTTAAACAAGTCCTTTTTCTCTCTTGGATTGTACATTTAAATATGGTTGTAATAGTTAAATAGGATTTAAATTCTTGCAACCCCCCATTTTTAAATATGTACCCCATCCCTAAAATATTGTAATAGCGTAGGACTTTATATTTCCGCACTTTTATTGCTTTCATATATTGTTAGTAATTAGGGTGTGTATGGCAAGACATGAAATCAACGAATAGATCACCCTAATCAAGACTAAATGCATGTTGTTGTACCCCAAAATTTTCCCTCGTATTTTTCCACAAGAAATCACAGCCTCGGGCGTTTCCTGATTTTTCAGATTTGGCGTAAGAATCAGTCAAACAGACTTTTCTTATCAGTCAGACAAAATTAGGGTTTTCATTGATTTTAAAACAGTTCAAGCAAATTGCTAGGGTTTTGTTTGAGTTTGGCTCAGGTTTTAATCAGGCAAGCGCTTCTCTGACATTTAATTAAGAACTAGGGTTTGTGCGCGCAGAAAGAATTAATTTTACAGTTCTTTTCAGTTTACTCTGAGATTTGGATTGAGGCACTTGAATCAAGAAATTGCAGTGTTTTGTTTAATCAGTAAAGGCTAAGGCATTTGATTGGAGATGAGATGAAAGTTGAGGTACTTAAATTGAGAATCTACAGTGTCTGATTTGATCAGTAAAAAGATAAATATCTGGATATTGGTTTGATTAACTGTGCATTATTTAATTAGAGCGCCAGGTTTATTATTGATTCAATGATAAGGCCACCGTGTTTATTAATTATTTTTCTAAAGTCAGAATAATTGGATACTTCCAATTATTTTAATTTAAGAAATTCAAATAATTAAATGAACATTGAATTGAAAGAAGAATTAATTGATCAAGATTGGATTTTATTCATCTTTAATTATTCGTTACAATTGTTATTTGAATACAGTATTTATTTACAAAGTATTCTAATAATGATTACAATGATTAAAAATTGAAATAAAATTTCATCCTAATTCCTAAGTCTTCATCTTCTATCCAATGCCTCCTCTTTTGCTCCATTTGATTGTTTATCTGCAAACAAAGAAAAGAAAGAAAAGTCAAAGCAGATAAAATAATTAAAAGTAGACAGTTAAAAAGATCATCATTAAAAGCAACTGGCCGGAATCAGTTCGCCCTCTCTGCAAATCACGAGATTTCTCCTGGTTCACAAAGAGGGATGAATAATGCTTGCAATGAAATATGAAATGCACAAATGTTAATATTGCACAAATTCAAAGTTTGTCAAAAAGCTGCATAATTCCAAGAGTTTCCAACAGCATGTACAACTATGAAAGTCCAAACTGAATTGCCTAACCAAACAAAAAAGGCAAACTGAATCACAATTTCAAACTAAAATAAAGCTGCCCAAAAGATATCTCAAGATATCAATGTACAAAATGTTGTCAATATGCAGAAAATCAGGATAAGAAGTGTGCAAAGAAGTACATAAAGTATGCAGAGCTAAACTACATTGCAAGCAAGGTTCAAGTCATCATTTCCCAAGCCAGTGCTTTTTCAGAAAAAAGTACTTCTAAGCAATATTAAATGCTTAAATACTGGAGAGAGAGAAAAAGAGAAGAAAAAAAGGAGGCTTACAGGGCTCAGGCTTTAGGCAAGAAGATATATAAAACAAACTGTAATAACACAGTGAAAAGGATAGGGCAGAGATATTACATAAATCAGAATACAAACAAAACTGTAACCAAGAAACAGAACTGCCCAACCAGTAAAGCACTAAAGCCTTAACCAAAAAGTCCATCAAACCTTAAACATTCAAAACCTTCACAAATCTCAAACTGAAACATAAGCCTTAAACCTCTAAGCCTGAACAAACATGAAGCAAGAAACTACAAGCCTCAAATCTGCATAGGCCTTTCATCCAAACAAATATACAAACCAGAGAAAGCAACTTTTCAAACCAGAATATCAAGCATAAACCTTAAACCTGTAAACTGTCAAGCTGCCTCAAAAACCTCACATGGCCTGAAACATTCGAGACCTTCACAAATCTCAAACTGTAACATAAGCCTCACGCCCATAACCTGTTTTCTAAGCATTCCAAGGCAACTCAAAACCCTCAGAACTCAAAGAGTTCATCCTTGGGTAACCAACAAAAGCAAAAATCATCATCTCAGAATCAACGAAGGCAACATACAGAAGCATTAGTATAACCAACATCAACAAACAACCATATTCATCATCCAAGGCAACTCAAGCACAACATATCAAACACCTCAGAAGCATACAAAGTGTTCAGAGACAACTCAGAATAAACAAAAGCAAGGCAACTGGAGAAGAAGAGAGGCAACTATCAAACTGAGGTTTTCAAGTTCATCATAAAACCCTAAAGAAGGTAAAAGACACAAACCAGGAAGCAAAGGTTCAGAGCATCACGCGTTTCCCCTCCGCCTTGGCCGCCCACAGCGCCTCTAAGCCACCGTCCTCCTCCGTCTCCCCCAAAGGTATAAATCCCTTCCTTTTTTCCCTTTCACAGAAACAACAACAACAACACTTAAGATCAGAACACAATGAAAAGTAAAAATGCAAGATGTAAAAAGCTCGAAACCCTAACGTGATGGAGACGGAAATCGATACCTTGTAAGCCACCATTTGAATAAATCCACGGAGAAGAGGAGATGGCGATGGCGCTTGACGGCCTTGGGCGAAGAGAAAACTCATAGATTTGCTTGAGAAGACGAAGAAGATGAAGGTAATGAACGCCGCGCCACTGTATGTCACAAACCCTAAAGTCCCAACTGAATACAAAACATGCAACCCTTACAAAACGTGTAAAAACACCCTGGGCCTTGCCCTTTCCTAAATCAACCTAAGCCCAACGAATTGCACGCCTCACCTCCCCATTTTGCTCCTTCAGCTTGTTTTTTTGTTTGGGCCTAAAACTCTTTTAGCCCATTCAATCTATTCTTTTACCTTTTTTCTTAACACTCATAAACTAATACTTTTACTTATCCTTTTATTAATTTAGCTTAAACTAATGAATAATATTTATTTTTTTGTCAAATAAAACAATACCTTTTTTTTCAAAATATTATTAATTAATATATTAATTAAAATACACCAAAACATCATTTTTGCTTTCTTAAAACATTTCTTTTACATAATTAAATTTTGTACATAAAAAGATTAATTAAAATACATTAATCGGTAAATACATAAGAAATACTTTTCTTTAATATAAGAAATTAATACATAATACTTTTCTTTTCTTAAAATATTTTGTTTTGTACATAAAGACAAAAATACGATAATACAAAATTAAATAAACAAAACACTTAATTACATTAAAATTCACATCTCAACTTGTAAATACATACACTTACACATTTACAATATACAAATACGTCAATACATTTACTTTGCTTTACACATATATATTTGCTATTCTTATGCATTGCTATATGTTATATTTTACATTTGCGCAATTCGATTTGGTTGTAATTATTTGGATACTATTCTCCTATAAGTCTCATCCCTCATTTGTATACTTGTACCCCCACTCCCGGATACTATTTGTAATAGTTTAGGACTTTAAATTCCCGTAATTTATCGCTTTTGAATTATACCATGGTTAGACCTATGGTTGTATGTAAATAAAACCCAACGCTAGATAACCTAATACAAGACAAATACATGAAATCAATACACAATCACACTTGCACCCCTAGGGTAATCCCACATGTTGCCTTCCAAAATGGGCAATGCTTGCACGTCAAGTTTCTTTGGCAAAACAATTCAAATGATCATAGTCCCTCGATGACGCTTTCGAAAGTTGCCTATCAAAATGATCATAGTCCCTTCAAGAAAAATTGCCAAAGACACTTGGCACCATTGCATTTATGGTCCATACGATGACCCGCGCCTGTCCCGTTAAACATCTTAAACGCAAGATTGTCCACCATATACAATGGTGGAACAAAATTGTTAAAAGGGTTAAAACATGAGAAAAACCTTTGAGTACAATAGGGTAGACAAACTCTTAGTTACTCGATCAAACTTGCAAAAACACTTGCCTACTTTTCAAAACCACATTCCACAAACACTTTCAAAAACAAACTTTCAAAAACATTTGAAACATCTTTTCGAAAAGATACACATCTTTGTGAAACACTCAAACACGAGTCATTACATTGGTTGCCTAAAACAAGGCATCTTCTTCAAAAACATTTTCAAAACACACACACACACACACACACACACACACACACCATTTCAAAGC
This sequence comes from Vicia faba, assembly GCA_948472305.1. Lineage (NCBI taxonomy): Eukaryota > Viridiplantae > Streptophyta > Magnoliopsida > Fabales > Fabaceae > Vicia > Vicia faba. Next base: position 669,073,474 of record OX451737.1, read on the forward strand.
AATTGAAAATCAAAGGCAAGTGATCTAAAACCAAGTAACTAAGAGCCCATGGATAACCATGGATGAAAAGGGTGCTAATACCTTCCCTTTTCATAATCTACCCCCCGAACCCATGAAACATCTCAAAAGGTTTTTCCTGTGCTTTTTAACCTTTCCTTTAGGATAAAATAAAAAGTCGGTGGCGACTCTTGCTAAACCGAACAAGTGCGAATACAAAACGCAAAACCTGAAGTCAGTTCTCCCACCGTATCACAGAACTGGCGACTCTGCTGGGGAATATTCTAAAAGTGGGGTTACCTTAGGTTTTAGATCACCTTTACATTTTTGCTTTGATTGCCTTGATTGCTTTACTTTTTTGGGTCCTTGTTTGGGTTTGTTGTAAATCCTACACCCGGATTTGGGGCACCTTTTTAGGTAAATAGCAATAAAACTGTGAGGGAACTGTGTGGGGTATACCGACATGGTTGAAGCAGTAAGCTATGTTAGTGTGACATATTTGTGAGTACCGGTAACCCTTGAGTTCAATCAAGGAGAGTACGGGGCCGCTGAGTGATGTCGTGAAGCACTAACGAACTCTTAGAACCTTAATTGACTATCTTAGCCTTTTTAGGGGTAGTGAGATGACCGACTTTGGTGCAGTCCGAAGTTGGTAGATACTCGATACTACACTCATTGAGGGTTGTTTTCTTGGAATATTTTGGTCGCCAGTTAAGTGGCTAAACCAAAACAATGAACACCGAAAACAATCCAATGATATTGAGCTCCTTAGAACCCGGTTTCTATTTTAGGACAGGATGAGCCAACTAACTTCAAGAGGGTACCTACCTACAACCCCATGCAAGCCTAAACCTAAGGACTTGTTTGCTTCGTGTGAATATGTTTACCTGTATATACACTCACTTGCTTTTTGCATACATGTACATAACATCATGACATCATACCATAGCATTTTCAATAACCATTTCAAGGATCTCGAGGGTTCTTTTGATGCAGGGTTACGTTGAACCAGACGTCTACCAAAGGGCAAGAGGTTTTCTCCTCTAAACAAATGCCATCAAAGATCAAGTGCAACAACTTGAATCAGTGGCTATGACCCACTTGACATGGTGAGCTTGATTCTCGTGGAAAGACATCCACCGGTGCAAAGTTCTCCAATCAAAGATCAAGTGCAACAACTTGAATCAGGGGCTATGACCCACTTGACATGGTGAGCTTGATTCTCGTGGAAAGACATCCACCAATGCAAAGTTCTCCAATCGAAGACCGAAGTTCAACCTCTAACATTCTCTTGTGTTTACCCCAAGAGATCCTTGAAAACATTGCATATATATCATACATATCATTGCATAACAGACTTCTCCCATACAGGTTTCCTTATTCTTCCTACTGTTTATTTCAGTAAGATGGATATGGAACAAACGGTGAAAGATCTCCAGGCTCAAAACGCTCAATTCCAGCAAATGCTTCTGGCTATGGGGAAAGGGCAAGAGGATCTGAAGGCTCTCCTTCTCAAAGACAAGGGGATCAGTCTTGAAGAAGACCACAATATGGGGATTGATGAAGCTGACTACTCCGAAGAACAATATCCTCCCGCTGATGACAAGTACAAACAGTTGGAGGATCGCCTCAATGCCATGGAGGTTCAATAAGTACCTGGCTTGGACTTAGGAGACTTGGGTTTGGTTCCTGGATTGGTCATTCCGCCAAAGTTCAAAGTCCCTACCTTTTCTCTGTACAATGGAGTCTCTTGCCCTCAGATGCATCTAAGATCTTATGTCCATAAGATTCAACCATACACAGCTGATCCAAAGCTTTGGATCCATTTCTTCCAAGAAAGCCTGGTAGGGACTCAACTCGAGTGGGTCTATCAATTGGAGAGTTCTCGCATCCACACCTGGGGGGACTTGGCTACTGCTTTTTACAAACAATATCAGTACAATGCTGATCTTGCACCAACTCGTGTGCAATTGCAGAACATGACCATGGGTTCTGACGAGAGCTTCAAAGGATATGCTCAAAGGTGGAGAGATTTGGCTGGTAGGGTGCAACCTCCTTTAACTGACAGAGAGCTGATTGACATCTTCATGGGGACTTTGACAGGGCCTTTCTTCAATCACTTAATTGGAAGCTCCTCAGCCGGGTTCACCGAACTAGTACTGACCGGCGAAAGGGTTGAGGCTGGCATCAAAAGCGGAAAGATCCAAGGAACTACATCCTCGGATACTCAGATAATTCCCTACAACGGAAGGAAAGAGTCCAATGCAGTGACTGGTCAAAAGAGTCATCATGATCAACATGTAGGGGCAATCCTGATCTCTGATCCCACGACTGTTCAACAAAAACGGGGCAAGAGATGTAGGGTGAGATATCAAGAAAGGCAGTACACTGACATCAACATGCCTTTGTCTCAAGCATTACAACATTTGCTGAAGTTGGAGCTGATCACGCTGAAGGGTCCTCCTCAAAATCCTGATACTTCCTCTTCCAAGTACAACCCGAGTGTGAGATGTGCCTACCATTCTGACAGCCCTGGGCATGACACCGACAGCTGTTGGACTTTGAAGAATCAGATTCAAGACTTGATTGATGCCAAGGAAATCAAATTTTGACCTTCCAGAGACTCCAGCATGATCACTGCTCCTATGCCAGCTCATTGAGATTGTGTTTGTTTCATTTTGAATATTCAAAGTTGCAATCTTTTGTTATTCAAACAATTATCTTTTAATGTCAAACTTTGTTTCATTAATGCATTGCATATGTTTGTCTTGAATTCATACATTCGTTTTCACTACTCTTATGCTTTCTTTATGATATTTGACTCTTGATAAAAAGCTGCAAGCCTTTAGAGGGAGGATGACGAAACAATACCATAATATCATACAATATGCTTTTGAACAGACCTTGCTGATGATGTACAGGCATTTCTTTCAATTCCCAAACACTGGAGTTATAAGGAAGATAATCCCTAGTCAACCCCTTCGAGCCAAAGAAGTAGGAGTTTTTTGTTCTAAACGAATCAAAACCTTTGATATAAACCTGGGGCAGGGTAGTATCTCAGTTAATTCAAAAGAAAATGCGCATTGAAGTCGCAAACTCTCAGTTCATAATACAACGACCGACGAAAAAGAAAAGCATTCCTCTAGAATCAAAAGACAGTGATGGTTCCCTATCATATAGGCAGTCAATCTCTCAAAAAAAGAAAAGCCCATTAAGCCAAAACCTATAAAGGAAGCTCAAGAAAGCTGGGGCATCCCGCTGACTGTAATCTCGAAAACAGGAACAGTCAGGCAAAAGTTAGGGATAACAAATCAAAATCAAATTAAAGAGGTCATTACAAATCTTCAACAACATGAAAAATGTTGCAAAAGAAAAAAGGAGATGATGATTGTCTCCCAAATTCAATTGGTGAACCATCACCCAAAAGTCGTTCCAAATTCGAATGGAGTTCGACGCACGATTAACTGAGTCTAGGATTGAAGGACATCCCGAAGAGCGGGTGGGTACCAAATATACTTTGAGCCTTTATCCTTTGTTTCTTAAACCGTGAACCAAGCCACGTTACAACCCTTCAAAAGTCCTAATTGAAGCATGGGTTAGTTCGAAAGCATACTGTTCAAAAGGTATCCTGACTCCTGTAAGGCTTTGCTCTAAAATCTTGTGTTGATTTGTCTTATGAAAAGTTTACTGCTAAAAAACGCATTTTTCAAAACTTCGAACAAACATAAACTTTGCATTGCTTGAATATCACTGTTTACATTTGATTATTTGTTTGACAGCGAAGGAATTCATACAGAGAATGTTCGGAGGAACGAAAACTCTCTCAGTGAATAAAAATCACTTCAAAAGGATGACACTTCCAACGACAAGTCTCCTATCAACAAGGGGCTTGGCATGTCACCATCCAGCACGCTTGGGGCAGTCCAGTCAAGGTTTCAACAGATCTTTCAAAGTTCAGTTAACCTGGGGCAGTCCAGTCAAGATTTCAACAAAATCTCTCAATTGCAGATTAACCTGGGGCAAGTCTCCGTCACCATCACTTGGGGCATTCGAATGTCAATCTCAAGGGTTACGAACAGACCAGGTTCCCTGGCAATATCACATGCATCTGATACTAGGGGCAGTGATGACACCTCTCTAGCAGACCAGCAATCACGGGTTTATTTCCCCAACATTTGTCAAGGATTTATTCTCCAGTGCAAATTACATTTCAACGGCATTCTAAACATATGCAGATTGATCGACAGATTCCTTCATCTTGAAGTAGTAATCATCAAGGTTCCTTCATCTTGAAGTAGTAATCATCAAGGTTCCTTCATCTTGAAGTATTAATCATCCAGGTTCCTTCATCTTGAAGTAGTAATCATCCAGGTTCCTTCATCTTGAAGTAGTAATCATCCAGGTTCCTTCATCTTGAAGTAGTAATCATCCAGGTTCCTTCATCTTGAAGTAGTAATCATAACGGTTCCTTCATCTTGAAGTAGTAATCATCACGGTTCCTTCATCTTGAAGTAGTAATCATCAAGGTTCCTTCATCTTGAAGTAGTAATCATCACGGTTCCTTCATCTTGAAGTAGTAATCATCAAGGTTCCTTCATCTTGAAGTAGTAATCATCAAGGTTCCTTCATCTTGAAGTAGTAATCATCAAGGTTCCTTCATCTTGAAGTAGTAATCATCAAGGTTCCTTCATCTTGAAGTAGTAATCATCACGGTTCCTTCATCTTGAAGTAGTAATCATCAAGGTTCCTTCATCTTGAAGTAGTAATCATCACGGTTCCTTCATCTTGAAGTAGTAATCATCAAGGTTCCTTCATCTTGAAGTAGTAATCATCAAGGTTCCTTCATCTTGAAGTAGTAATCATCAAGGTTCCTTCATCTTGAAGTAGTAATCATCCAGGTTCCTTCATCTTGAAGTAGTAATCATCCAGGTTCCTTCATCTTGAAGTAGTAATCATCCAGGTTCCTTCATCTTGAAGTAGTAATCATTAAGGTTCCTTCATCTTGAAGTAGTAATCATCCAGGTTCCTTCATCTTGAAGTAGTAATCATCAAGGTTCCTTCATCTTGAAGTAGTAATCACCATGGTTCCTTCATCTTGAAGTAGTAATCATCAAGGTTCCTTCATCTTGAAGTAGTAATCATCAAGGTTCCTTCATCTTGAAGTAGTAATCATCACGGTTCCTTCATCTTGAAGTAGTAATCATCAAGGTTCCTTCATCTTGAAGTAGTAATCATCAAGGTTCCTTCATCTTGAAGTAGTAATCATCACGGTTCCTTCATCTTGAAGTAGTAATCATCAAGGTTCCTTCATCTTGAAGTAGTAATCAAGGTTCCTTCATCTTTTGAAGTAGTAATCATCAAAAAATAATTTCACATCACCTGCTGAAAATTACAACCACCAACAAGATAGCAGACAACTGAAAAATCTGTTTCTCTCAAGAATGAAGACTCTCATCCTCAAAACCTCAGAAGATTGGTATACTCCCAGTTTCTGACTGTTAACAGCATGAAGATTCTCATCACCTCAGAAGATTGGTACACTCCCAATTCCTGACATTCCCGACAGAATGAAGTTTCTCATTCTCAAAGTGGCATATGACATGAGTTCTCAATTCCCCAAACAGAGTTTAACTTCAGGATCCTCAGCAGAACAAGAGCTTCCTCAAAGCTGACTTCCCCAGCCAGAGAGCCTTCCAGAAGCCAACTCCCCTCAGAGTCAAGTTTCAAAATCCCCAGCGGATCTAAAACTTCCAACTATCAATCCCCAAGCCTAGTGAAGACTCTCATTCTCAGCACCTCGCAGAATATTCGAATATTCTCATGTGAAGATCTCCTCAAGACAAGAATCCCCAGTAGATTGGCATACAACCCAAGCTCCGGATTCCCCAACAGCGGTCCCAGGATTTCTCACTTTCAACAATCAAAAGATTCTTGCCTTCCCCAGCAGCAGCCAAGGAATTACTTTCCCCGACAGCAGTCAAGATTCTCCTATCCCCAGCGGAGTTCATCAAATTCCCCAACATAACATATCAGTGGAATCCCCAGTGGAGCTCTCATCAAAACCTCAGCGAAGTATCTCTTCCCACAGAGTAATTCCCCGCAGAGTAATCTCTCCAACGAGTTTATCCCCCAACGGAGTCATTTTTCTCCTACCGGTTTATTCTTGTAACCAGTATCCCCAGCGGAAGCGAAGAGCTCTACTCTTCAACATCAGCCCAGGATTCCACAAACTCCGGGCAGTCGTCAAGGATTTATTTTCCTAGACGAAGATACATTCATAGACATTCCACATTTCATACGTCCTGCTTACATACATGATGAAGTGCATACAACGCTATCTCATTTTGAGCATCATGACATCATGCATCTCATACATCATGACATTGCATACAACTAATGCTTTTGCCTTTTCAGGAAAAGTTCAATCCAAAGATGATTACTATCAACTGTCACAATTCCAGATTCGATTCCTGTATCTAGCCAGGGCATATCTGAAGAGTTTGAAGATTCGATTCCTGTATCCAGCCAGGGCATATCTGTTGACGACAATTCCAGATTCGGTACTTGTATCCAGCCAGGGCATATCTGTTGACGACTAATTCCAGATTCGATTCCTGTATCTAGCCAGGGCATATCTGAAGAGTTTGAAGATTCGATACCTGTATCCAGCCAGGGCATATCTGAAGACAACCATTTCTAGATTCGATTCCTGTATCCAGCCAGGGCATATCTGTGAGCAATCGATTGTAGATTCGATACCTGTATCCAGCCAGGGCATGTCTGCATGAAGAGACTGAAGATAAACCCCTGTAACGGGCCAGGAAATTATCTTTCTTTCTCAAGTACGCAAGTTCTCGCTAAGGAATCTCTTACGCGATCGACACACAATTCCAAATGGCATCTATAAGCCCATTCTCGACAAAGTTCCGTCACACCTCTCGATGGCATCTGTAAGCCCATCCCCACAACTATCCATTACACTTCCAAATGGCATCTATAAGCCCATTCCCGACAAGGTTCTAGCATCCCTATATGGAATCTTTAAGCCCATCACCAAATGGCATCTGTAAGCCCATTCCCTCTACCATCACATCACCGAATGCAAATTTTAGGGCACTCTAGTGTCCAATCTCCTTTTACCTTCGAGTCGCGAAAGGAAAACTTGCCAATCTAACTCTTCAGGTTCAAGAAGATTGAACAGGGGTGTACCCCAAAATTTGCCCTCGTATTTTTCCACAAGAAATCACAGCCTCGGGCGTTTCCTGATTTTTCAGATTTGGCGTAAGAATCAGTCAAACAGACTTTTCTTATCAGTCAGACAAAATTAGGGTTTTCATTGATTTTAAAACAGTTCAAGCAAATTGCTAGGGTTTTGTTTGAGTTTGGCTCAGGTTTTAATCAGGCGAGCGCTTCTCTGACATTTAATTAAGAACTAGGGTTTGTGCGCGCAGAAAGAATTAATTTTACAGTTCTTTTCAGTTTACTCTGAGATTTGGATTGAGGCACTTGAATCAAGAAATTGCAGTGTTTTGTTTAATCAGTAAAGGCTAAGGCATTTGATTGGAGATGAGATGAAAGTTGAGGTACTTAAATTGAGAATCTACAGTGTCTGATTTGATCAGTAAAAAGATAAATATCTGGATATTGGTTTGATTAACTGTGCATTATTTAATTAGAGCGCCAGGTTTATTATTGATTCAATGATAAGGCCACCGTGTTTATTAATTATTTTTCTAAAGTCAGAATAATTGGATACTTCCAATTATTTTAATTTAAGAAATTCAAATAATTAAATGAACATTGAATTGAAAGAAGAATTAATTGATCAAGATTGGATTTTATTCATCTTTAATTATTTGTTACAATTGTTATTTGAATACAGTATTTATTTACAAAGTATTCTAATAATGATTACAATGATTAAAAATTGAAATAAAATTTCATCCTAATTCCTAAGTCTTCATCTTCTATCCAATGCCTCCTCTTTTGCTCCATTTGATTGTTTATCTGCAAAATAAAGAAAAGAAAGAAAAGTCAAAGCAGATAAAATAATTAAAAGTAGACAGTTAAAAAGATCATCATTAAAAGCAACTGGCCGGAATCAGTTCGCCCTCTCTGCAAATCACGAGATTTCTCCCGGTTCACAAAGAGGGATGAATAATGCTTGCAATGAAATATGAAATGCACAAATGTTAATATTGCACAAATTCAAAGTTTGTCAAAAAGCTGCATAATTCCAAGAGATTCCAACAGCATGTACAACTATGAAAGTTCAAACTGAATTGCCTAACCAAACCAAAAAGGAAAACTGAATCACAGTTTCAAACTAAACAAAAAGCTGCCCAAAAGATATCTCAAGATATCAATGTACAAAATGCTGTCAATATGCAGAAAATCAGGATAAGAAGTGTGCAAAGAAGTACATAAAGTATGCAGAGCTAAACTACATTGCAAGCAAGGTTCAAGTCATCATTTCCCAAGCCAGTGCTTTTTCAGAAAAAGTACTTCTAAGCAATATTAAATGCTTAAATACTGGAGAGAGAGAGAAAAAGAGAAGAAAAAAAAGGAGGCTTACAGGGTTCAGGCTTTAGGCAAGAAGATATATAAAACAAACTGTAATAACACAGTGAAAAGGAGAGGGCAGAGATATTACATAAATCAGAATACAAACAAAACTGTAACCAAGAAACAGAACTGCCCAACCAGTAAAGCACTAAAGCCTTAACCAAAAAGTCCATCAAACCTTAAACATTCAAAACCTTCACAAATCTCAAACTGAAACATAAGCCTTAAACCTCTAAGCCTGAACAAACACGAAGCAAGAAACTACAAGCCTCCAATCTGCATAGGTCTTTCATCCAAACAAGTATACAAACCAGAGAAAGCAACCTGTCAAACCAAAATATCAAGCATAAACCTTAAACCTGTAAACTGTCAAGCTGCCTCAAAAACCTCACATGGCCTGAAACATTCGAGACCTTCACAAATCTCAAACTGTAACATAAGTCTCACGCCCATAACCTGTTTTCTAAGCATTCCAAGGCAACTCAAAACCCTCAGAACTCAAAGAGTTCATCATTGGGTAACCAACAAAAGCAAAAATCATCATCTCAGAATCAACGAAGGCAACATACAGAAGCATTAGTATAACCAACATCAGCAAACAACCATATTCATCATCCAAGGCAACTCAAGCACAACATATCAAACACCTCAGAAGCATACAAAGTGTTCAGAGACAACTCAGAATAAACAAAAACAAGGCAACTGGAGAAGAAGAGAGGCAACTATCAAACTGAGGTTTTCAAGTTCATCATAAAACCCTAAAGAAGGTAAAAGACACAAACCAGGAAGCAAAGGTTCAGAGCATCACGCGTTTCCCCTCCGCCTTGGCCGCCCACAGCGCCTCCAAGCCACCGTCCTCCTCCGTCTCCCCGAAAGGTATAAATCCCTTCCTTTTTTCCCTTTCACAGAAACAACAACAACAACACTTAAGATCAGAACACAATGAAAAGTAAAAATGCAAGATGTAAAAAGCTCGAAACCCTAACGTGATGGAGACGGAAATCGATACCTTGTAAGCCACCATTTGAATAAATCCACGGAGAAGAGGAGATGGCGATGGCGCTTGACGGCCTTGGGCGAAGAGAAAACTCAGAGATTTGCTTGAGAAGACGAAGAAGACGAAGGTAATGAACGCCGCACCACTGTATGTCACAAACCCTAAAGTCCCAACTGAACACAAAACATGCAACCCTTACAAAACATGTAAAAACACCCTGGGCCTTGCCCTTTCCTAAATCAACCTAAGCCCAACGAATTGCACGCCTCACCTCCCCATTTTTCTCCTTCAGCTTGTTTTTTTGTTTGGGCCTAAAACTCTTTTAGCCCATTCAATCTATTCTTTTACCTTTTTTCTTAACACTCATAAACTAATACTTTTACTTATCCTTTTATTAATTTAGCTTAAACTAATGAATAATATTTATTTTTTTGTCAAATAAAACAATACCTTTTTTTTTCAAAATATTATTAATTAATACATTAATTAAAATACACCAAACATCATTTTTTGCTTTCTTAAAACATTTCTTTTACCTAATTAAATTTTGTACATAAAAAGATTAATTAAAATACATTAATCGGTAAATACATAAGAAATACTTTTCTTTAATATAAGACATTAATACATAATACTTTTCTTTTCTTAAAATATTTTGTTTTGTACATAAAGACAAAAATACGAGAATACAAAATTAAATAAACAAAACACTTAATTACATTAAAATTCACATCTCAACTTGTAAATACATACACTTACACATTTACAATATACAAATACGTCAATACATTTACTTTGCTTTACACATATACATTTGCTATTCTTATGCATTGCTATATGTTATATTTTACATTTGCGCAATTCGATTTGGTTGTAATTATTTGGATACTATTCTCCTATAATTCTCATCCCTCATTTGTATACTTGTACCCCCACTCCCGGATACTATTTGTAATAGTTTAGGACTTTAAATTCCCGCAATTTATCGCTTTTGAATTATACCATGGTTAGACCTAGGGTTGTATGTAAATAAAACCCAACGCTAGATAACCTAATACAAGACAAATACATGAAATTAATACACAATCACACTTGCACCCCTAGGGTAATCCCACATGTTGCCTTCCAAAATGGGCCATGCTTGCACGTCAAGTTTCTTTGGCAAAACAATTCAAATGATCATAGTCCCTCGATGACGCTTTCGAAAGTTGCCTATCAAAATGATCATAGTCCCTTCAAGCAAAATTGCCAAAGACACTTGGCACCATTGCATTCATGGTCCATACGATGACCCGCGCCTGTCCCGTTAAACATCCTAAACGCAAGATTGTCCACCACATACAATGGTGGAACAAAATTGTTAAAAGGGTTAAAACATGAGAAAAACCTTTGAGTATAATAGGGTAGACAAACTCTTAGTTACTCGATCAAACTTGCAAAAACACTTGCCTACTTTTCAAAACCACATTCCACAAACACTTTCAAAAACAAACTTTCAAAAACCTTTGAAACATCTTTTCGAAAAGATACACATCTTTGTGAAACACTCAAACACGAGTCATTACATTGGTTGCCTAAAACAAGGCATCTTCTTCAAAAACATTTTCAAAACACACACACACACACACCATTTCAAAGCAATTGAAAATCAAAAGCAAGTGATCTAAAACCAAGTAACTAAGAGCTCATGGATAACCATGGATGAAAAGGGTGCTAATACCTTCCCTTTTCATAATCTACCCCCCGAACCCATGAAACATCTCAAAAGGTTTTTCCTGTGCTTTTTAACCTTTCCTTTAGGATAAAATAAAAAGTCGGTGGCGAATCTTGCTAAACCGAACAAGTGTGAATACAAAATGCAAAACCTCAAGTCAGTTCTCCCACCGTATCACACATGCAATCAAACACACTTACACACTATCAACCTTAGGGTAATCCCACCTTGATTCCTATTGGAAAAATAGTCATGTCCCTCGAACATGGACGTTTTTAGCAAAAGACCCTTGATAAAAGATCGTAGTCCCTCGATGACCCTTGGTGTTGCCTTCGATAAACAATCTAGTCCCTCACACGACATTTCTAAAATGTTCCATGGGTTACCTTCTATGACTATACAAAAACGTGTCGTGCCCGTCCCTTCACATCCAACGATGGGGCTTCTTACCAAATCAATGGTAAGATAGCAACATCTAAAGGAAGAGGAAAAGAATATCTAAGACCTTTTGAGTAGGTAGATTCTCTCCTAGTTACTCGCTTGCTCACAACAACAAAATTTTATACACCAACACATCTCCTTGAACTATTTTCAAAACCAACACTTTGTACGCATTCTTATAGAGATGAGAATCATTACAAAGTCACATTTTCAAAATATTTTCAAACCCACACCACAAGCACACTTTCAAACAAAGCAAGTGATCTAGAAATTAACTAAGAGCCCATGGAAAACCATGGATGAAAGGGGTGCTAACACGTTCCCCTTTCATAATCTACCCCCCGAACTCAAGAAAACATCTCTAAAGGTCTTTCCTGTGCTTTTTCACCTTTCCTTATTGGATAAAAGAAAAGTCGGTGGCGACTCTTGCTATCCGTAACATTTGCGATCAAACGCAAAACAAAAAGTCAGTTCTCCCACTGTATCACAGAAGTGGCGACTCTGTTGGGGATTCTTTTTAAGTGGGGTTACCTTAGGGCTAGATCACATCTAATTGCTTTCATTGTTTGACTTGTATGCTTTACGTTTTGGGTCCTTGTTTGGTTTACTGTTAAAAAATCCTACACCCAGATTTGGGGAACACCTTTTTAGGTAAGTAGCAATAAACTGTGATGGAACTGTGTGGGGTATACCGACATAGTTGAAGTAGTAGATACGTTGATGTGGCACTTTAGTTGGTACCAGTGTCATACCCCAAATTTTGACCTAAGATACCACCTCCCATCTGCATTATTACATAGCAAGCGTTCACAAGCGTTTCGACCTATTTTTGCCAATTCTCGAGTCAGATTTCAAAAATTCATAACTTCTTCAAATTTCGACAATTTTTTAGTGGTTATTTCACATTTGATTCTCCTCTGCAACAACTACAACTTTTCTTTACAAGTCAAGAGATGATTATGCTTCAAAGATCCATCAAAAAATGGAAACATTAGAAATTGTTGTGAATTTAGTGAAATTTAACTGATTTTTGTCCGACTTTATTAAATCTTGTCTTTTTCATTTTTTATCATTTTTCTTTTATTCTTATTTCCATAAAAAAGAAAATCCTAAAAATATTTAGTTCATGCTATTTTCATTTTTATTTACGTTTTTATTCAAAATATAAAAAAAATTAGTTTCCTTAAGTTTCATTTAGTTTTTTGTTCTTGTATCATTTAAGTTAAAATTATAGTCTTTTAGATTTAATTTAGTAAAAAAATCTCTCAAAAAATAGTAATTTCACATTCTTTTATTTTATTTTGCAAGTTCTTTATGTTAATTTAAAATTATCAAAAAAATCTTAGTTACATATAATTTATATATTTTGCATCACTTTATTTGAAAAAAACCAAAAAATTTAACATCTTTTTTATTTCACTTTTATATTTTCAGTTTAGTTTTACTAACAATTATTCTATTATTATTGACATTGTTGTTTATTATTAATATTATGAAAATATAAATATGTCCATTAAATCTGTCCATATGCTGCTCAGTACAAAATTTTGTGTTACTGCTGCCCAACTAACGGTCATATCTCTGCTGCCTCCACAACCAAAAAACTGTTGAACACCAGTCCAAAAACCTGTGACATCAGACCAGGAATTGCCTCAAATGGCACATACCAAAACTGTATCAGAAAAGCATTAAATCAGATTATTCCATTTGTTCAAACTCACCAAAGTTCCCTCCCAAAACCCCATTCTTATTCACTATAAAAATAGGCAGAAGCAATCGAAATAAAGGAGGAACAAAAAGAGAAAAAAAACACAAAAACTTGCAGTGTTGTTGTTCGTTTTTTGATAGAGAGGGTGAGAAAAAAGAAAATGCAGTTCACAAAGAAAAGAAAAAACAAAGACTTCATAAAAAGTTCACAAAGGAAAGAAACCACAAACAATACCACCGTCTTCCTCATTCCACCATCATCTACATCAGTTTCCCTTCAAACCTCCATGGCTCACACGCTCTGTTCAACAACACAATAGCCACCATACCTTGTTTTTCACTCTCTGTTTAATTTCCGTTCCACACATCATCAATAAGCACAAACAGATTTTCAGAAGAGCAGGAGGAATTAAAAAGCATATTACCTCATCTCTGGATTTCTCTATTATTTCATTGTCAAAAATCGAAACCATCAGACTTGCTCTGATCTTGTAAGTCTCCCTACTTTTTTTCTCAAAAAAATCTGTTGCCATGCTTGTCATAATGATGTATGCTGTGAACTAGATGTTGTTGCTGCATTTTTTGTTGTTGATGTTTCAATAAATCAGAACCCCTGAGATTGTTATTGTTGTTTCTCTTGCCATGAATGTTTGTCACCTTGTTGATTTGATGTTTAACTGCATGAAAAAACTAGAAACAGTGGTGTTGTTCGTTTTGATTTAGGAAGAGTTCGAAACCAGTAGCAGTATTGTTGTTCGTTTTTGATTTAGGATGAATTCGGAACAAGTAGCAGTGTTGTTGTTCGTTTTTGATTTGGGAAGGAATTCGAAGCTAGAAGCAGTGTTGTTGTTCGTTTTTGATTTAGAGAGTGAGAAGAGTTCGAATTGATGGAGCAGGATTAATTGTTGGTATTGTTCGATTTCATTTTAAGCAGAGTTCGAAAGAGGGAGTTCGAAGAAAGAAAAGAGAGAGTTCGAAAGAGAGAGTTCGAAGAGAGAAAAGAGAGAGTTCGAAAGAGGGAGTTCGAAGAAAGAAAAGAGAGAGTTCGAAAGAGGGAGTTCGAAGAAAGAAAAGCAGAGTTCGAAAGAGGGAGTTCGAAGAGAGAAAAGAGAGAGTTCGAAAGAGGGAGTTCGAAGAAAGAAAAGAGAGAGTTTGAAAGAGGGAGTTCAAAGAAAGAAAAGAGAGAGTTCGAAAGAGGGAGTTCGAAGAGAAACAAAGAGAGTTCGAAAGGAGCATTGTTCGATTTCGATTTCAGTTCCATGCTGGACCTTTATTTCGTTTTCAGTTTATAACCCAATTAATTAGTTTAGTTTTATAATTTATTTAAATCTTGATATTTCGTTTGGTCAGTATGTTAGTTAATTTTGTTAGTTTTTTAACTAGTCTTTTATTGATAAGTTTGTAAGTTATCTCTTTGAATTCATTGCCCCTTATGATGTTCCTCCCATGATACATGTTGGTTGAGTTTGTGATAATTTCGATTTAATTACATGGCTTCTCTTTTGGTTTTCTTTTAAAATCTTGGAGTGTTTATACTTTTAGTTTTAATCTTCATGTTGCTTGCAAAATCCAAGGGAATTGTTTAATTTTTGTCGACTTCATGTCGTCAAAAAAAAACATCGTGTGAATACCCTCATTAATCCCTTTTATTATTTCATTAAAAAACTTAAGATAATTTTCCCAAATATTCCATTTTTCAAAACTCACACCCTTTAAGTCAAAACTCCGACATTAGGTCGTCGTATCTTCAAAAACTCCTCCATACCCATTTTTGGCCAAAACAATTTATTTTTAATCAAACAAACATTTTAATAAACAAATATTTCAAAAGGTTCCTATAGAATACTATAGATACATTGGGTGCTAATACCTTCCCATTGTATAACCAACCCCCGAACCACAGACCTCTTTTCAAAAACGCCTTGTATTTTCATTACTTTTAAAGTATTATTTTACATTGCATATTTTAGGGTTTTATTTCGCTCTTTTCCATTTCCCTTGGAAATAATAAAGCGCGGTGGTGACTCTTGCTTTTGTGAGACAAATTAATTAATAGTTCGATCTCCGATTTACCCCGCTACATTTTTTTATCGCTACAGAATTGGCGACTCTGCTAGGGAAAGATTGACCTCTTGCTGGTCCATCCCTAAGTGGGTTAAGCCTAGTTTGTTTTATCTGTTTTATTATTATTTGATTTGTTTGATTATGTGTTTATATTGGGGTTGTTTGGGTTTTTTGAAAAGGACGAATCCTATACCCGGATTAAGTTACACTTAAGGATAGGACGGGCGATATAGTCATGTTAACTTTAAGGGAGTAATCCCGAAGAAGGAGGCATGAAATCCCCCACTTAGTGGAAGGCCCTTTTGAACGTAATATTTGTTTACCGAGTAATGGGGAAGACATTATTATTTTCGACCTGGGAGCCAGAGAAGCTGAGAACCGTAGAACCCTAACCCATCTTGGCCTTTTAGGTGTAGCGCAGAGATTATAACGGAGTAATCCGAAAGTAGTTGTTACGCGATGCTACGCTCGGATGAGTTTCTCTTGATAATATTGCTAATTATTGAGTAATCAAGACGTTGGTAATATCCGAAGGAGGAATGTAGACTCCGGGAACTCTTAGAACCTTGTCTTACAGGAGCGATTAAACCGCTAGTACATACCTTGGGGCGGGCTCTACCCTTGACTCCATGCACGAAACGTTGAACCTTTGAACCCCATATTTATGAACTTGTGTGTAACTGTTGCATTATCATTCATCCATGCATCCATCAACATTTTTTGTAAAAAAACTTGTTTATCAAGGAACTTAAGAATGATTTTTGCAGATATCTCAGGTACTATTATTATGGAGTTTGGAAGAAGAAACACTCGAAGTTAATTCTAAATGATCTTTAGTTCTTACTGATGTCATTTTGTAAAACTCTGTAAAAGGGCTTCATGTTCCAAAGTTGTAATTTACTTCTTTATTATGGGCTTCATGTTCCAAAGTTGTAATTTACTGCTTTTATTATTGGGTTGTCGTCCCAAGGTTGTAATTTATTGTTTTGTTGTTCCAAAGTTGTAAGTTGTAATTTACCGCTTTTGATTAATGAAATGAGTTTTTGTTGTTCCAAATTCCTCTACCATTGATGTGTGTAAAATTATTGAAGTTCCTTGAAAAAACTATCAAAATGAACGGTCATTTGCATCGCATATCATGCATCATCCAACATTCTACTTCACATGTTTTCTAGAGTCTTATCCTTGTTTCTCTTTCCACTCCGGTAGATTGTCAAGTTGTCTTATCGGTACGATACCCGAGCCAATCGTCAGAGGAAGATGGAAGATCTAGAAAAGGAAAACCAAGAGCTTCGTGAGGAGGTCGCTACCCTTCGTGTCGGTATGGATAAACTAACTGCGCTGGTGGAAAGTTTGATGGCTGCTCAGAATCAGCCATCGACTGCAGCTACTGAGATTCAGACTTCGACTACTGTGGTTTCTGAGATTGTCACTGTTCCAACATCTGTGACTCAAATCAACTCTCCGCTTCAACATCAAATGCCAAAAGGTTTTCCGTGGGGAATGCCTTATAACTTTGTGCCAGAAGGGTATCAGCCTGTCGTACAGCCTTTGGTTCAACCTACTGTGTCTTTCCCTCAACCGGAGACCACTACTATGCCGCCTGTAATCCCGTCTGTGGCACCTTTCCCTCAACCAGTGATGACAACGGTCGCTCCTGTGGTTCATTCTATGCCATACATGAATGAACCTGCTTATCATGCTGAGCCTGCTGAAAGTCTGGGTCTTTTTGATAGAATGGGGGAATTTCAAGACCAGTTTCAAGAGATGCAGAGGGAGTTCAGAGTGTTAAAGGGGAAAGATTTGTTTGGAAGGAATGCTCATGACCTGTGCTTAGTTCCAAATGTAAAGATTCCAGCCAAATTCAAAGTGCCGGACTTTGAAAGGTATAAAGGTGATTCGTGTACATGGAGTCATTTAACTATGTATGTGAGAAAGATGTCTACATATTCTGATGATCATAACTTGCTAATTCATTACTTTCAAGACAGTTTGACTGGTGCCGCTCTAAAGTGGTATATGGGTTTGGACAGCACTCGGATCCGTAATTTCAACGATCTTAGTGAAGCTTTTGTTCATCAGTATAAGTACAACGTCGACATGGCACCGGACAGAGATCAACTCTGGGCGATGTTCCAGAGAGACAGAGAGTCCTTTAAAGAATATGCCCAGAGGTGGCGCGAAATTTCTGCTCAGATTTATCCCCCTCTTGAGGAGAAAGAAATGACAAAGATATTCCTGAAGACTTTAGGTTCCTTTTATTATGAAATAATGATTGTTAGCGCACCCAGTGACTTCACCGAGTTGGTAAGTATGGGCATGCGGTTGGAAGAAGGGATTCGTGAAGGACGTTTGGTTAAAGAAGGAAGTCCATCTAGCAGTAGCAAGAAGTTTGGAAATGTTTTCCCTAAAAGGAAAGAACAAGAGGTCAGTGTAATTTTCCCTGGGAGACCAAGGAGAGGTTATTCACATGTTGCGGCAGTCACTCCGGTTGTCCGCCCAACATTGGTGACTCAAACCCCACCAATTCAGCAACGGCCATTTCAACAGCAGCCTCGACAACAGGCTTATCAATTTAACAACCAGAATCATTCACCAAGGAGATCGCTATTTGATGCCATTCCCATGACTTACACTTAATTGTTCCCTGCTCTGATCAGAAAGAACCTCATAACGATGAAGCCTCCTCCAGTCGCACCGAATAGTACTTCTCCGTGGTACAAGGCAGACCAGTTTTGTGAGTATCATCAAGGATCG
This sequence comes from Vicia faba, assembly GCA_948472305.1. Lineage (NCBI taxonomy): Eukaryota > Viridiplantae > Streptophyta > Magnoliopsida > Fabales > Fabaceae > Vicia > Vicia faba. The sequence goes on from OX451737.1 coordinate 669,091,716, forward strand.
CTGGGGCACAACCTCAAAAATTGCTTTGCTCTAAAGGCGGATGTGCAGAGATTGATTAAGAACGGTATTTTGTCTTTCAAGGATGTTAACCCGAATGTTAGAGATAATCCTTTGCCTCGACATGGGGCAGCATCAGTGAATATGATGGAAGGTTGTCCGGGAAAGTTTCGAGTTTTTCAAGTTGAACACATAAGAGATTCGTTGATCAGGTTACATCAAAGCTTAAGAAGACTTGCCTTTTTTAGGCATCAACATGATTATGAGGTTTGTGAATTTTGTTCAAGAGAAGTTGATTGCCCTATTGTGAAGGAGGACATTCAAAAATTGTTAGACCAGAGGGTTATCACTATTACACGTGACAAAGATCCGGTGGATGAAGTGAATGTTATAATACCACAATTCAACTTGCCTGAACCGGTAGAGATCGTTTACGATAGTCAGACCGCACCTGTTGCTCCTTTGGTCATTTATCCACCTGGTCTTGTGCCTTACAACTCAGACCAAGCTATACCGTATAAGTATAATTCCACAATGATTGAGAATAGGGTAGAAGTCCCTATACCAACAATGCCATCTTTTGTTAACATCGCTGATGTGAGCAGAGTTACGAGAAGCGGACGTGTCTTTGCAGCAGTACCTTTAAAAAGACCAGAAGTTCAAGTCAGGAGGCCCATACCGGCAGAATTTCCAGCGAGAAATGTTGAACCCAGGGTTGAGGTAGGCCGATCCAATGAACCTATCCCACACCCTGATGATGATGAGATTCTGAAGCTTATCAAGAGAAGTGAATACAAGATTGTGGACCAACTTTTGAAAACTCCTTCCAAGATTTCCTTGCTTGCTTTACTGAGAGATTCTGGTGCCCATAGAGAAGCTTTGATGAAGGTCTTGGACCAGGCATTCGTGGATCATGATGTGACGTTTGACCAGTTTGATGGAATTGTGGGAAATATTACTTCGTGTAACAATCTTGGTTTCAGTGATGAAGAGCTTCCGGAGGAGGGAAGGAACCATAACATGGCTTTACATATCTCAATCAGTTGTGGAAATGATACTTTATCAAGTGTGTTGGTAGATACAGGTTCGTCGTTAAATGTAATGCCGAAAACTACATTATCTTGACTCTCATATCAAGGTGCTCCCATGAGACCCAGTGGAGTAATTGTCAAAGCGTTTGATGGTTCTAGGAAGACTGTCATTGGTGAAGTGGATCTTCCTATAGTAATTGGTCCTTTTACTTTTCAGATCACTTTTCAAGTAATGGATATTCGTGCCTCCTACAGTTGCATATTGGGTCGTCCATGGATCCATGATGCAGGGGCATTCACTTCCACGCTCCATCAAAGATTGAAGTTTGTAAGGCATGGAAAGCTGGTAATGATTGGTGGAGAGCAGGCTATGGTGGTAAGCCATTTGTCATCTTTCTCTTTTATTGATGCTGATGAGGATGTTGGAACCCAATTCCAAGCTCTATCTGTTGCTAATAATGAAGTGAAGAAACAAGGGACATCTATTTCTTCTTTTGAGGATGCGCGGCGAGTGGTTGAAAGTGGTTTGGCTGAAGGTTGGGGCCAGGTGTTGACTTTGCCTAAGAACAAGTCTGGAGAAGGTCTTGGTTTTCATCCCGTGTCTACAAGAGTCAAGCAGGAAATAGTTATCCGTCTGATACAAGAGGTTTTCTGAAGCGCAGGTTTTATCCATCTGACACCTCCTGAAGTTGATGATATAATAGGAGACGATTCTGAAGAGGATTTACCTGACTTTGTAACGCGTGGAGTGGTTTGCCAGAACTGGATTGATGTTGATGTTCCTTTTGTGATGCACATTTCTGAGTAATGTTTTGTTATTTTTGAAAAAAACTTTCGCTCTACCCAAGGCGAAGAGTATTTGTGTCGGGCTATGTTAAAAACAAATCCTTTTGCTCTGCCCAAGGCAAAAGAGAAAATGTCTGGGCTCTTTGTTTCAAGTATTGCCAATCATGAATAAAAACGTTATTTTGTCCACTATTGTTTTATTTTTTTCGCTTTTTCTGGGAAATAGTAATGAAAATTAATTGGTAGTAATAGGAAAATATGATAATCTTTTGTTACATTTGTACAACATTCATATTAATCGATTTCTAAATTAAAGCATAATCATATGTGCAGATTAATCCATGACTTAACCATTGAAAACAATGATCCTATGCCCCCTCCCAACTTTGAATTCCTTGTGTTCGGAGCCGAGGAAGAAGATAGTGAAGAAGTTCCTGATGAAATTTCCCGTTTACTTGAGCACAATGAAAAAACTTTTCAGCCGTTTGAAGAGCCTATAGAGGTGATCAATTTGGGTGATGAAGAAGATAGAAAGGAAGTCAAGGTTGAAGCATTGCTTATCCGAGAGGTCAAAGAGAAAATGTTGGAGCTTCTCAGAGAGTATGTTGATGTGTTTGCTTGGTCCTACCAAGACATGCCAGGTTTGGACAATAATATTGTGGAGCATCATTTGCCGTTGAGACCTGAATGTCCGCCGATTAAGCAGAAGTTGAGAAGGACTCGTCCCGATATGGCTGACAAGATCAAAGAAGAAGTTCAAAAGCAAATTAATGCAGGTTTCCTTGTTACATCGGTCTATCCTTAATGGTTAGCCAATATAGTGCATGTTGCTAAGAAGGATGGAAAAGTTCAGATGTGTGTAGACTATAGAGATCTGAATAGAGCTAGCCCAAAGGATGATTTTCCTTTACCACACATTGATGTATTGGTCGACAGTATCGCAAAGTTCAAAGTCTTTTCTTTCATGGATGGTTTCTCCAGTTACAATCAAATCAAGATGGCACCAGCAGATATGGAGAAGACAGCTTTCATTACACCTTGGGGAACATTTTGTTATCGGGTTATACCGTTTGGTTTGAAGAATGCTGGTGCAACATACCAAAGGGCCATGACTGCTTTGTTCCATGATATGATGCATAAAGAGATAGAAGTGTATGTAGATGACATGATTGCCAAATCGCAAACTGAAGAAGATCATTTGGAACATTTATTGAAGTTATTCCAGCGTTTGAGAAAGTATAAACTCCATCTGAACCCCAACAAGTGCACTTTTGGTGTTCGTTCTAGAAGACTTCTGGGTTTCATTGTCAGTCAGAAAGGTATTGAGGTGGATCCTGATAAAGTCAAAGCTATTCGGGAAATTCCCGCACCCAAGACGGAAAAACAAGTGAGAGGATTCCTTGGGAGACTGAACTATATTTCTAGATTTATATCTCATATGACTGCTAACTGTGGGCCGATTTTCAAGCTTCTCCGAAAGAACCAAGGATGTGTGTGGATAGAAGATTGTCAGAGAGATTTTGATAGCATCAAGGAATATTTACTTGAACCTCCCATATTGATTCCTCCAGTGGAAGGAAGACCTTTGATTATGTACCTGACCATATTGGAAGATTCCATGGGATGTGTGCTTGGTCAACAAGATGAGACTGGAAGAAAGGAACATGCCATATATTACCTGAGTAAGAAATTCACAGACTGTGAGTCTCGATACTCAATGCTTGAGAAGACCTGTTGTGCTTTAGCTTGGAATGCTCGCCGTCTGCGCCAATATATGATTAACCACACCACTTGGTTGATCTCCAAAATTGATTCGATCAAGTATATCTTTGAGAAGCCCGCCTTATCTGGAAGAATAGCCCGTTGGCAGATGTTGTTATCTGAATATGACATTGAGTATCACACTCAGAAAGCAATCAAAGGGAGTATTTTAGCCGATCATTTGGCTCACCAACCAATTGAAGATTATCAATCCATCAAGTTTGACTTCCCAGATGAAGATGTTATGTACTTGAAAGCTAAAGATTGTGAAGAGTCGTTACCTGAAGAAGGACCTGATCCCGAATCCCGTTGGGGTTTGATATTTGACGGAGCTGTGAATTCTTATGGAAATGGAATTGGGGCAATCATCGTCACTCCCCGAGGTACTCATATCCCGTGCACGGCGATATTGAAGTTCGACTGTACGAATAACATGGCTGAATATGAGGCATGTATTATGGGTCTCGAAGAAGCAGTGGATCTAAGGATTAAGATTCTTGATATTTACGGAGACTCGGCATTGGTAATTAATCAAATCAAAGGAGAATGGGAGACTCGTCATCCTGGTTTGATCCCTTACAGAGATTATGCTAGAAGATTGTTAACCTTCTTCAACAAAGTGGAGTTACATCATATCCCTAGAGATGAAAACCAAATGGCTGATGCTTTAGCTACTTTGTCTTCAATGTTTCAAGTGAATGGTTGGAACGATGTGCCTACAATCAGAGTTATGCGCCTCGATAGACCTGCTCATGTGTTTTCAGTAGAAGAGGTCACCGATGATAAACCATGGTTCTATGACATTAAACGTGTTCTTCAAACTCAAGAGTACCCGCCTGGGGCATCCAATAAAGATAGGAAGACATTGAGGATATTAGCAAGCAGTTTCTTCCTCAATGAAGAAGTATTGTATAAGAGGAATTACGACATGGTCTTGCTCAGATGTGTAGACAGACATGAAGCAGACATGCTGATGCAAGAAGTACATGAAGGATCCTTTGGCACCCATGCCAACGGACATGCAATGGCTAAGAATATGTTGAGAGCTGGTTACTATTGGATGACAATGGAATCTAATTGCTGCAAATATGTGAAGAAATGTCATAAATGCCAGATTTATGCGGACAAGATACATGTGCCACCGACCCTCCTCAATGTTATCTCTTCACCTTGGCCTTTCTCTATGTGGGGCATTGATATGATTGAAATGATTGAACCCAAAGCTTCAAATGGTCATCGTTTCATCTTGGTAGCGATCGATTATTTTACTAAATGGGTGGAAGCAACATCTTATGCTAATGTAACCAGACAGGTGGTAGTCAGATTTATCAAGAATCAGATCATTTTTCGATACGGCATCCCGAGCAAGATCATCACTGATAATGGCTCGAATTTGAATAGCAAGATGATGAAAGAGCTTTGTGAAGAGTTCAAGATCGAACATCATAATTCTTCTCCTTACAGGCCGAAGATGAATGGGGCAGTTGAAGCTGCTAACAAGAACATTAAAAAGATTGTCCAGAAGATGGTGGTAACTTATAAAGATTGGCATGAATTGCTTCCGTTTGCTTTACATGGATATCGTACTTCAGTTCGAACTTCAACAGGTGCAACCCCATTTTCCCTAGTTTATGGTATGGAAGCAGTACTCCCCATGGAGGTTGAGATTCCTTCTATGAGAGTGTTGATGGAAGCTAAACTTTCTGAGGTTAAATGGTGTCAAAGTAGATATGATCAGTTGAATTTAATTGAAGAAAAGAGATTGACAGCGTTGTGTCACGGTCAATTATATCAGCAGAGAATGAAGAAGGCTTTTGATAAGAAGGTTCGACCACGCGAGTTCAAAGAAGGTGACCTTTTGCTCAAGAAGATATTTTCTTTCCAACCTGATTCTAGGGGCAAGTGGGCTCCAAATTATGAAGGACCGTGTGTCGTTAAGAAAGTTTTCTCTGGAGGTGCCATGATTCTCACGAATATGGACGGTGAAGAGCTCTCGCGCTCCGTGAATGCCGAAGCAGTCAAGAAGTATTTCGCCTAGGTTTGAGTTGACAGTTCGCTAAGTTGAAAATCCGAAGGGGCAGCTTAGGCAGACTTTTGGTCAGACCGGTTGTGGCATTTGAGCATATTTCGGAATTCGAAGTTGTTAGGGAGAATAGTGATCATTGTTTTTGAGTAACCCTTTCTTTCATGTACTATTTCCCAAACTTTTGTAAACCATTGGAGTCGCGTTGTTAGCGAACTACCATCTTATTAATGAAATTTGAGCATTTACCTTTTGTGGGCAAAATTTTAATTTTACGGCAATATTTGAAACAAAGTTATTTAAAATATTCTTATTTTAAAAAATGTGTCGTGAATACTGAAAGGAATATTAACAGTTGTTCCGAGGTTGGTCAAGCCATGAAATGAAAAACAATTTATCCTTGCATGATGAACATGTTTTCTTTCAAAATCGTCACGAGGTGTTGGTTGTGTAAACTTTTGTTTCTAGTGGTACTAAGTTTGGTGACTCCCCAGCTTTTCCAGTTAAGCGTTGTTTTGGTTATTGAAATTCTGGCTGCAGATACTCAATGTCACGTTCAAAGTTATGACACCGTATCTGACTTACTATATGACAGTAAATACAAAAGCAATAAAGAACACAGTCAATTGTTTACCCAGTTCAGTGTGCAACAACACCTACTCTGGGGGCTACCAAGCCAGGGAGGAAATCCACTATAAGAGATTTTAATTCAGGAATAAACCAACCAGTTTATCTCCTTCACTTAAGACCTACCCAATGCAATTCCAATCTAAGTACAACTTAAACCTGAGTTCCTACTCACTCCCCCTCAATCACAGCAGTGATACATAAACCAATTTGACTTAAGAATTGATGAAGACACTCTTCAAAAACAAACACTTGATTAAGCTTCACAGCTTTTTAATCAAGCAACGCAATCACTCTTGCTTCACATCTTTGAGTGATGTACACAACTAACTTGACTCTGCTTCACAGCTTTAGTCAAGGAACATTCAAACACTCTTGCTTCAAAGCTTAGAGTGCTACACAACCCTTACAATTAGAAACCTATTCCAAGGCACTTATCACAATGATAATTGCTTGGAGTACAATAATCAAATCTATACAGATTACAAATGATCTTCTAATCAATAAAAGCCATCCTTCAAAAAATAGCAGCTCTGTTGAATATATAGCTGCTGCAACTTCAGTTAGGGTTTCCAAAAACCTAGGGTTAATTCCGTTTGACCTAAAGACCAGGTCACAGGACTTTATTAACCAGGTTAGGGTTGAGCTAGGTTACCCCTCAGAAAACGCAAGATTCTGTTCAGGAAGGACTGAGTTATTTCCTGAAAAAACTCAGACTTATCCAATCCTGCAATCCTGTTAGTTCAGAACAGGATGTCATAACATCTGTTATGACATCTGAGAAAACCTGTCTACTGATTTAGCAAAATGTGATCATTTTGCAAAATGCTCAGATACACACTTATAAACATCAGTATTTGAATTACAATATTTTTCTGCAACGGTACCTAATGAGTCAGTACAAACTGAACTAGAATGTTATGACATCAGTCATGACATTCACACATACACTTGGGATTTACCAAAAATGCAAGCCAATACCTAAACACCTACAAACTCCCCCTTTGGCAGATTTTTGGCTAAAGACCCTAAACAATCAGAGATAGATAGCAGCAGAAATAAGTGACAGCAGAAAAATAGAATGTCAAGTACTAATTAAGTAAGTACCAAAATATTCTCCCCCTCTTTAGCCACAAATGGGCCAAAGATACATGTTCAGAAAATTATACAGTTATCCAAAACAAAATAATAAGATCAGCAGCAGAAAACAACATCAGATATCACTTCCAAACTCCACATGATATCATCAACCAACCAGCAACACCACCAAACAGCAATCATCCTTCAAGCACTGTCATCAGACTCAGAGGAGCTAGTTTCTTCAATGTTGAGCTGTCCTTCAGCTTCTACACCTTCTTCCCTTCTGCTTTCTTCAGCTTCCTCCTTTTCTAGCCTGGCAATTAGAATTTCTAGGGTCCTTTTTCTAGCATCCAGCTCTTTGCAAGTTTCTTTTAAAATAGCTATGACATCTGATGTCTTGGACTGGGTCTTTACAGACGATGTCTCAGCTGATGTTATGACAATGTCTGGAGCATGAGATCCCTGAAACAGTTTGTAGTGCAGGCCAAGGGCAGGAGCTCTTTTGTAGACTGTATCTCTTGCCACAAGGATATCAGGGTATTGTGCAAGGATGATTCCACAAAGGAGGGAGGGAAAGGCAATTGGTCCTTTGACAGCATAACTGCCAGCATGCTTTAAAGTTTGTTCAAAGATGTACCTCCTATAGTCAAAAGCAGTCTTGGTTCCCACAGCATAGATAAATCTCCCCAATCCTGTGGAGATAGTTGATTTGTGATTTGTAGGCACCCAGTTGGCTGCACCTATTTTATGCAAGATGGCAAATTTCATGCTGAGTTTACTAGCATTCAGCTTCCCTTTCAAGGGCCAGCACTTTACTTGCCTGGCTGTGATGGTTAGACAAACTTCATTGTCAGTTGCCTCTAGATCAGGACAGTCCTTATTTGTTCTTCCAAGAAACTTGTTGATTTCTGATGGAGAGAACTTGACCCTTCTTCCTCTAACAAAAACACTTTCAAAGTCAGCTGACCTTCCATCAGCACAATCATTTGACAAGTTCACTACAAACTCCTTGACCAAATTTTCATAACATTTGTTAAACTTTATTACTGTCTTCATTAGCCCAGCATTCTTGATCAGATCCATGATGTCTTTGCACTCCAAGGCATCATTGTTGAGTTCTCTCTCTAAGGTTATTCTCTTTAAGCAAACATACTTCCATCTGTTTGCATTGTCAGGATGATGAAAAGAGATGTTGTCTGTTGGCACTTCAGGCACTCTAGCAATCTTGCTGGAAGGGAGCTTCCTTCTGATGGGAGTTTCTTCAATATCAATCTCAAATTCTGATTCCTCATCAGAATCAGAAGTTTCAGGTTCTTTACTCTTCTTAGAGATTGGTTGTCTAGCAGTATGCACCTGGGCCTTCTTCCCTTTTGTCTGAATACTTTTCTCAGCCATGCCTTCAGCCTTGGATTTCTTAGCATCAGGTTTATCATTCTGACTACTCTTTCTTTTCATCAATCTCCTAGCTATACTAGGGTTCACATTAGCAATCAGTTCATTATCTGAGTAATCTTCATCCACATCAATGATAGGTGGATCAACAGCCTTTTCAGAGGGGTTCTGAATGTTGTCTTTTGGTGTCACAACATTCTCAGTGACATCTACATTTTCAGAACCTTCCACATTTGGACTTTCTGATTGATTTAAAGGGATAGAAATCCCCGGTACAGATTGGTTGCCACTCAGTATATTAGTAACCAGCCTAGCAATAGCTTGGTGTACTTGAACTGATCCTTCTCTATTAGGTACAGAAGACGAAGGATGAGAAGAATTACCAGAGGCTGTAGCTTGAGCTCTTCCTGCATGTCTGGTTCTGAGCTTTTTGACTCTGGCTGGGTCAGTTGCCATCTCCCTGAGAGGAGTTACCTCAAGAACTTCAGATTCTATGCATGTAGTGATTGCCCTAGAATCTTGGTCAGATGATGACGATGATGAGAAAGACGAAGTCGCCATGGTTGAAGATGATGTCTGAGACATTTTGATTGACTTTGAGTAATGGTAGCAGTTTGAGAAAAATCTTTGATTTGGAGGAGGAAACAGGTTGCAAGGAACTGAGAGGTAGGGGATAAAAGGGAGTCTCTTCAACTTCTTAAAGCTTTTGAAGGAATTTTGAAAGAATATGATTAACCCACTAAATATAGACTTAATAAAATTAATCCCTTCAACCCTTGTTTTAAGCAAAATTAATTGCTATAATTTCTCATGTTGGTGAATACCCAACCTGCCCCTCAAATTTTCAAGTTTATTTCCAACAAGAGCCTTGGTAGAAGAATCAGTCAGCTGAAGCTTAGAGAAACTATGTTCCAGTTTAAATGACTTCTTCTCTTCAAAGTCAATAGGATTCAAGGAAATGTTGATTGTTTTCAGATTGTCACAACACAATGTCACAACATCTTGTGTAACATTGTACTCAGGGAGCATCTGTTTTGACCAGATGTTTTGAGAACAGAATTTATTTGACTTGTTATTTCCAACATCCTTGTCAAGATGACTTAAGGTTCTGACAACACATTCTTCTTCAAGTTTATTTGCCACATCACAGATATTATCAACCTGTAGTTTTGGAGTTCTTCTGACAGCTTCCATAGAAATAGCTCTTTTCATTCTTCTTAGATGAAGGAGACCAAGCTTATGCTGCCACAGTTTCATCTCTTTTTCTTCTTTGATGATTTGACACACAGTGGAGATAACAGTGTTCTCAGGCTGCCACACGTAACAGTTATCTTTGGATTTGATTCCTCTCATTACAACTTCTAGTTTTTCATTAATTACTAGACATTCAGATCTTGAGAAGTTGACCTTGAATCCTAGATCACATAATTGACTGATACTAATGAGATTAGCAGTCAACCCTTTTACCAGCAGTACTTTATTCAGACTTGGAACTCCAGGGTAGTCCAAATTACCAACTCCTTTGACTTCACCTTTAGCACCATCTCCAAAGGTCACAAAACTGGTGGTGTGAGGCATAACATTATTGAGGAGATTTTTGAATCCAGTCATGTGTCTGGAACATCCACTGTCAAAGTACCAATCTTCCTTTGCAGAGACCCTCAGGGAAGTGTGAGCTATCAGTGCAGTAGCCTTTTTCTTCCATTGAGGAGCATGTGGTACCTTTTTAGACTTAGGTTTGACACCTGAGTTCTGATTAGGGTATCCATGTAATCTGAAGCAGAAGGGCTTTATGTGACCATATCTCCCACAATGATGACATTTCCATCTTTGGTACCTTTTCTTCATATGTCTCTGTTCCTGATGTTGAGAGTTGTGTTGAGACATCCGTTTTGACATTTGCTTACCAGTACCAGATTTCTTTGCTTCCATAAATCCTAGTCCAGATTTATTTCCCACATTTTGTCCAACCTGAAGGATCTCTTCCAATTTGTCTGTTCCATTGGTCAACATCTTGACAGATTTGGTCATTTGATTCAGTTGTGAGTTCAGCAATTGAACTTCTCCTTCTAGATGACTTATAGTTTCAAGATTTGCCCTTTTTTCAGCCTCCAGCTTTATAATGAGTTTTGATTGTTTCTCATTCTGCACACAGACTTCAGCACTTCTGATACACAATTTCTTGTAGGTATCAGCCAGTTCTTCAAATGTCACTTCTTCATCACTAGTGTCACTTTCAGAAGTACAAACACTAGTTAGGGCAGTAACTAGTTTGGCAGATTCTTCTTCAGAATTACTTTCTGAATCATAGTCAGACCAAGTAACAGTCATTCCTTTCTTTTATTTCTTAAGAAAGGTAGGACATTCAGCTCGAATATGTCCAAATCCTTCACATCCATGGCATTGAATACCTCTGCCTTGGTTTCCCTTATCTTCTGACCTTGGTCTTCTGCTGGAACTGTCAATGTCAGAGGGAATGTTATGAACATTAGACCTTGACTTTGGGTCCATTCTTTTGATGAGCCTGTTGAACTGTCTTCCAAGCATGGCAATAGCTTCTGACATGTTTTCTTCTTCATCCTCCTTGTATTCAACATCAGTGTTGGATACAAGTGCTATGCTTTTGTTCTTCTTGTCACCATTCTCAGTGATTCCCATCTCAAAAGTCTGAAGAGACCCAATAAGTTCATCCACTTTCAACTTGCTAATGTCCTGGGCTTCCTCTATGGCAGTTACCTTCATTGCAAATCTTTTAGGCAAGGATCTGAGAATCTTCCTCACCAGTTTTTCTTCTGACATCTTTTCTCCCAGTGCTCCTGAGGTGTTGGCAATCTCCAAGATGTTCATGTGAAACTCATGAATGGTTTCATCTTCCATCATTTTTAGATTCTCAAATTTGGTAGTCAACATCTGAAGCCTTGACATTTTTACTTTGGAAGTGCCCTCATGAGTAGTTTTGAGAGTGTCCCAAACTTCCTTGGCCAGTTCATATTGATGTACTAGTCTGAAAATGTTTCTATCAATTCCATTGAACAAGGCATTTAAAGCTTTTGAATTTCCCAGAGCTAACTCATCTTCTTCTTTACTCCAATCTTCCTCAGGCTTCAGACTGATTGTCCCATCTATCTCAGTTATGGTGGGATGAATCCATCCTTTGTCGGCAGCTCTCCAAGCCTTTTTGTCCAGAGATTTTAGGAAGGCAATCATACGAGGTTTCCAGTAGTCATAATTGGTTCCGTCCAGAATGGGTGGTCTATTTCCAAAAACTCCTTCTTTGTCCATAGTGCCAGAAAGTGATATCCCTAGATCTCACCCAGTAATACAGGCAGGGTGCCTGCTCTGATGCCAATTGAAATTCTGGCTGCAGATACTCAATGTCACGTTCAAAGTTATGACACCGTATCTGACTTACTATATGACAGTAAATACAAAAGCAATAAAGAACACAGTCAATTGTTTACCCAGTTCAGTGTGCAACAACACCTACTCTGGGGGCTACCAAGCCAGGGAGGAAATCCACTATAAGAGATTTTAATTCAGGAATAAACCAACCAGTTTATCTCCTTCACTTAAGACCTACCCAATGCAATTCCAATCTAAGTACAACTTAAACCTGAGTTCCTACTCACTCCCCCTCAATCACAGCAGTGATACATAAACCAATTTGACTTAAGAATTGATGAAGACACTCTTCAAAAACAAACACTTGATTAAGCTTCACAGCTTTTTAATCAAGCAACACAATCACTCTTGCTTCACAGCTTTGAGTGATGTACACAACTAACTTGACTCTGCTTCACAGCTTTAGTCAAGGAACATTCAAACACTCTTGCTTCAAAGCTTAGAGTGCTACACAACCCTTACAATTAGAAACCTATTCCAAGGCACTTATCACAATGATAATTGCTTGGAGTACAATAATCAAATCTATACAGATTACAAATGATCTTCTAATCAATAAAAGCCATCCTTCCAAAAACAGCAGCTCTGTTGAATATATAGCAGCTGCAACTTCAGTTAGGGTTTCCAAAAACCTAGGGTTAATTCTGTTTGACCTAAAGACCAGGTCACAGGACTTTATTAACCAGGTTAGGGTTGAGCTAGGTTACCCCTCAGAAAACGCAGGATTCTGTTCAGGAAGGACTGAGTTATTTCCTGAAAAAACTCAGACTTATCCAATCCTGCAATCCTGTTAGTTCAGAACAGGATGTCATAACATCTGTTATGACATCTGAGAAAACCTGTCTACTGATTTAGCAAAATGTGATCATTTTGCAAAATGCTCAGATACACACTTATAAACATCAGTATTTGAATTACAATATTTTTCTGCAAAGGTACCTAATGAGTCAGTACAAACTGAACTAGAATGTTATGACATCAGTCATGACATTCACACATACACTTGGGATTTACCAAAAATGCAAGCCAATACCTAAACACCTACAATTATCTTTATTTGAGAAGATTTCTGAAGTGTGGTACGCTTTGTCTTATGCCAGTGGTCTATTGGTGTTAGAAGATTGGATTCAATACTTTTCTCCCCAGAAGATTTGAGCCTTGTAGCGTGTTACGCTCTGACGTGGCTTTTTGGTTCCAGTTCCAATTATTTTCTGTCTCTTTAAGATTGGCCGAGTGTCTATTATTTTGTGATATCTTATCATCTTCAAGATATTCCGTCTGCCTGTTTCGTCAGCATAACATTCATTCATTCATTTACACTTATATCGCACACGCATATTCGCATTTGTCATTGATTTTGGGTCGTATACCTTGTTTATGTTTATTAAGACAATGTACATGTTCTTTCCAAGTAGAATGTTAGCTTAGGCAGAAAATGTGCTTCCTTTCTAAATTCCCCAACTGAGCTAATCCTCGTGGATGATTTTTTTTGATTTAGCCTTCCTTGTCCATTTCTGGATAGGATGAATCCCCAATCGAGTTATTTTCTCATTGGGTGGAGTCTTGTTTGACTGTTTTCTCTCTGGTTTATTCCTGGAGGGAGTTGTCGCCTCTTGCATAGGCTATCTCGTGGTTTTCTCCAAGCTAGGCAACCTAGACGAATGGTGCATTTATTTTGCACATTTAAGTATTTGATCTCCCCAGGAAGGATCTATTCATGGTTCCCTTTGACGAAGATTTTATTCTCTGACAATGTTATCGCAATTTTCTTCTGAATTAACTTTTGGAAAACGACAAGTGGCAGCTCTTCATGAGCAACTTGTACGTTATTTTTTCTTCGGAAAACGACAAGTGGCAGCTCTTCATGAGCAACTTGTACGTTATTTTTTCTTTGGAAAACGACAAGCGACGGTCTCTTCATGAGCAACTTGTATGTTATTTTTCTTCGGAAAACGACAAGTGGCAGCTCTTCATGAGCAACTTGTACGTTATTATTTTTGGAAAACGACAAGTGGCAGCTCTTCATGAGCAACTTGTGCGTTATTATTTTTGGAAAACGACAAGTGGCAGCTCTTCATGAGCAACTTGTGCGTTATTATTTTTGGAAAACGACAGGTGGCAGCTCTTCATGAGCAACTTGTACGTTATTATTTTTCGAAGACAGCAAGTGGCAGCTTCTTTATTTGAGCAACTTGTATGTCATAGCATTTTTGGACGACTGCAAGTGGCAGCTTCTTTATTTGAGTAACTTGTACGTTATTATTTTTGGAAGACAGCAAGTGGCAGCTTCTTTATTTGAGCAGCTTGTATGTCATAGTATTTTTGGAAGACAACAAGTGGCGGCTTCTTTATTTGAGCAGCTTGTATGTTATTGACATCCTTGAAGACAGCAAGTGGCGGTCTCTTCATGAGCAGCTTGTACGTTATTATTATTTTTTTTGGGGAAAAATAGCAAGTGGAAGCTTCTTTATTTGAGCAGCTTGTATGTCATAGTATTTTTGGAAGACAACAAGTGGCAACTTCTTTATTTGAGCAGCTTGTGTATCTACAACCATATTTTTATCTCAGCATTAATTGGTATCTCTCCGGAAATCTCGCAGAGAAGTTTGTTATGAATCTTTACCTTCAGAAGTCGGTAATCCATTATCAGCAAATTTGATACATCTTTTGTCTATCTTTGACCTTGAGTTGGGAACTCACTGTTATTTTTGGGTCAATAATCTGTTTTGTGGCCTATGCAAGATGCCTTCTTTGTTAGGGTCAGAGGTCGTTTTCTCTCAAATTTCATTCGCCGTCAAGAGCCTATCATTTGAAGTCGATGGCTCATTTCCCCAGTAGTGTATAATCTATGTTCCTGTGGTTTGTTGGTGTTTGGTTTCTCCAGCATTATCTTGTCTCATACAATATCATTCTCTGTGAATTTAAATACTACATTCATATCACAAACATAATGGCGGAATCTTAGGGAAAAATTTGCGTATTATGTATTTAAGTACCTTCAATCTCGTCGAGATGAAGATTTTAATCTTCATATCTCCAGATAGAAGAAACTTAAATAGGGGCAGCTGTCATATCCCAAATTTTGACCTAAGATACCACCTCACATCTGCATTATTACATAGCAAGCGTTCACAAGCGTTTCGACCTATTTTTGCCAATTCTCGAGTCAGATTTCAAAAATTCATAACTTCTTCAAATTTCGACAATTTTTTAGTGGTTCTTTCACATATGATTCTCCTCTGCAACAACTACAACTTTTCTTTACAAGTCAAGAGATGATTATGCTTCGAAGATCCATCAAAAAATGGAAACATTAGAAATTGTTGTGAATTTAGTGAAATTTAACTGATTTTTGTCCGACTTTATTAAATCTTGTCTTTTTCATTTTTTATCATTTTTCTTTTATTCTTATTTCCATAAAAAAGAAAATCCTAAAAATATTTAGTTCATGCTATTTTCATTTTTATTTACGTTTTTATTCAAAATATAAAAAAAATTAGTTTCCTTAAGTTTCATTTAGTTTTTTGTTCTTGTATCATTTAAGTTAAAATTATAGTCTTTTAGATTTAATTTAGTAAAAAAATCTCTCAAAAAATAGTAATTTCACATTCTTTTATTTTATTTTGCAAGTTCTTTATGTTAATTTAAAATTATCAAAAAAATCTTAGTTACATATAATTTATATATTTTGCATCACTTTATTTGAAAAAAACCAAAAATTTTAATATCTTTTTTATTTCACTTTTATATTTTCAGTTTAGTTTTACTAACAGTTATTCTATTATTATTGTCATTGTTGTTTATTATTAATATTATGAAAATATAAATATGTCCATTAAATCTGTCCATATGCTGCTCAGTACAAAATTTTGTGTTACTGCTGCCCAACTAACGGTCATATCTCTGCTGCCTCCACAACCAAAAAACCGTTGAACACCAGTCCAAAAACCTGTGCACATCAGTCCAGGAATTGCCTCAAATGGCACATACCAAAACTGTATCAGAAAAGCATTAAATCAGATTATTCCATTTGTTCAAACTCACCAAAGTTCCCTCCCAAAACCCCATTCTTATTCACTATAAAAATAGGCAGAAGCAATCGAAATAAAGGAGGAACAAAAAGAGAAAAAAAACACAAAAACTTGCAGTGTTGTTGTTCGTTTTTTGATAGAGAGGGTGAGAAAAAAGAAAAGGCAGTTCACAAAGAAAAGAAAAAATAAAGAGTTCATAAAAAGTTCACAAAGGAAAGAAACCACAAACAATATCACCGTCTTCCTCATTCCACCATCATCTACATCAGTTTCCCTTCAAACCTCCATGGCTCACACGCTCTGTTCAACAACACAATAGCCACCATACCTTGTTTTTCACTCTCTGTTTAATTTCCATTCCACACATCATCAATAAGCACAAACAGATTTTCAGAAGAGCAGGAGGAATTAAAAAGCATATTACCTCATCTCTGGATTTCTCTATTATTTCATTGTCAAAAATCGAAACCATCAGACTTGCTCTGATCTTGTAAGTCTCCCTACTTTTTTTCTCAAAAAAATCTGTTGCCATGCTTGTCATAATGATGTATGCTGTGAATTAGATGTTGTTGCTGCATTTTTTGTTGTTGATGTTTCAATAAATCAGAACCCCTGAGATTGTTATTGTTGTTTCTCTTGCCATGAATGTTTGTCACCTTGTTGATTTGATGTTTAACTGCATGAAAAAACCAGAAACAGTGGTGTTGTTCGTTTTGATTTAGGAAGAGTTCGAAACCAGTAGCAGTATTGTTGTTCGTTTTTGATTTAGGAAGAATTTAGAACAAGTAGCAGTGTTGTTGTTCGTTTTTGATTTGGGAAGGAATTCGAAGCCAGAAGCAGTGTTGTTGTTCGTTTTTGATTTAGAGAGTGAGAAGAGTTCGAATTGATGTAGCAGGATTAATTGTTGGTATTGTTCGATTTCGTTTTAAGCAGAGTTCGAAAGAGGGAGTTCGAAGAAAGAAAAGAGAGAGTTCGAAAGAGGGAGTTCGAAGAGAGAAAAGAGAGAGTTCGAAAGAGGGAGTTCGAAGAAAGAAAAGAGAGAGTTCTAAAGAGGGAGTTCGAAGAAAGAAAAGCAGAGTTCGAAAGAGGGAGTTCGAAGAGAGAAAAGAGAGAGTTCGAAGAAAGAAAAGAGAGAGTTCGAAAGAGGGAGTTCAAAGAAAGAAAAGAGAGAGTTCGAAAGAGGGAGTTCAAAGAGAAAAAAAGAGAGTTCGAAAGGAGCATTGTTCGATTTCGATTTCAGTCCCATGCTGGACCTTTATTTCGTTTTCAGTTTATAACCCAATTAATTAGTTTAGTTTTATAATTTATTTAAATCTTGATATTTCGTTTGGTCAGTATGTTAGTTAATTTTGTTAGTTTTTTAACTAGTCTTTTATTGATAAGTTTGTAAGTTATCTCTTTGAATTCATTGCCCCTTATGATGTTCCTCCCATGATACATGTTGGTTGAGTTTGTGATAATTTCGATTTAATTCCATGGCTTCTCTTTTGGTTTTCTTTTAAAATCTTGGAGTGTTTATACTTTTAGTTTTAATCTTCATGTTGCTTGCAAAATCCAAGGGAATTGTTTAATTTTTGTCGACTTCATGTCGTAAAAAAAAACATCGTGCGAATACCCTCATTCATCCCTTTTATTATTTCATTAAAAAACTTAAGATAATTTTCCCAAATATTCAATTTTTCAAAACTCACACCCTTTAAGTTAAAACTTCGATATTAGGTCGTCGTATCTTCAAAAACTCCTCCATACCCATTTTTGGCCAAAACAATTTATTTTTAATCAAACAAACATTTTAATAAACAGATATTTCAAAAGGTTCCTATAGAATACTATATATACATTGGGTGCTAATACCTTCCAATTGTATAACCAACCCCCGAACCACATACCTCTTTTCAAAAACGCCTTGTATTTTCATTACTTTTAAAGTATTATTTTACATTGCATATTTTAGGGTTTTATTTCGCTATTTTCCCTTTTCCCTTGGAAATAATAAAGCGCGGTGGCGACTCTTGCTTTTGTGAGACGAATTAATTAATAGTTCGATCTCCGATTTACCCTGCTACATTTTTTATCGCTACAACCGGTAACCCTTGAGTCAATTAAGGAGAGTACGGGGCCGCTGTGTGGTGTCGTGAAGCATCAACTGACTTTAGAACCTTTAATTGCACAATTTGGCCAGTAGGACGTAGCGAGGTGGCCGATCTTGGTGTATTCCCAAGGTCGACAGATACTCGATTCTAAACTCATTGAGGTTTGACTCTTGAGCTTTGTTTGGTTACGAGTCAACCGCCTATTGAACGAAGCTGGGGGGAAAGATCAGTGATATTGAGATCCCTTAGAACCCGATTACTATTTATAGGACAGGTTGAACCAATCCAACTTCAAGAGGGTATGACTTTAAAACTTATGCAGGCCTTAAACCTAAGGACTTGGTGTAATTTGTTTGTTGTTTGCTATACTTGTGGTTTTCTAACATCATGACATCATACCATAGCATTTTCGATAACATTGAACCATAGAATTTCAAGGATCTCAAGGGTCTTTGATGCAGGGTCACGTTGAACCAGACGTCTATCAAGGGGAAAGATGATTTATTTTTCTCTAACTAAGCACCGTCAAAGATCAAGTACAACAACTTGAGTCAAGGGCTATGACCCACTCGACATGGCGAGCTTAATTCTCATGGAAGGACATCCACCAATACAAAGTTCTCCAATCAAAACTGGAAGTGACTACTAACCTCGCGAGATCCTTGAAAATATGCATCCATATATCATGCATCATATCATGACAAGTTTCTCCCATACAGGTCTCCTTATCTTCCTACTGTTTATTTCAGTAAGATGGATATGGAACAAAACAAACAGTGAAAGACATCCAGGCTCAAAACGCCCAACTTCAAGTGATGTTCTCGAATCTGTCCAAGGGACAAGAAGAGGTGAAAACTCTCCTCACCAAGGGTATGGTCATGGAAAATTCTGGGAATGACAGAGATGACCAGTTGGAGCGGTTACAAACCGAGATATCCATAATGAAAGTCCAAATGATGGAATAACTAGTGGGTCAGATGGCTCTTATCCAAAATCTAGCTCAAGGACAAGAAGAGCTGAAAGTTCTTGTTAACCAACTTCGTCAAGACGGTTGCATCCGTATAGGGCAAACAACCAGAATTGGAAATCAAGTCACTGCTCATCCTCCCATGAGACAAGAAGCCGAGAGACCTTCCCAATTTGCTTCCACGTCACGAGCCCAACAACGACTTCGTCAACATCAACCGAAAAATCAGCAAAGGCAAAGCGAACCCAAAAGACAATTTACCAACATCAACATACCACTGTCTCAAGCGCTACAACACATGTTGAGGATGAACCTGATTACACCAATAAGACCTCATCCAAATCTCAAAACTTTTTCTCCCAGCTACAATCCCGATGCCAGGTGTGCCTATCATTCCAATAGTCCTGGGCATAATACATTGTTGGGTGCTGAAGTACAAGATTCAAAACCTGATCGACAAAGGAATGTTGGAGTTCACACAAGATGGCCAGACTGAATTCTTCTGCTGTCCCTCAAAGGATCACCACCTAAAGTGACAAATTCAGACAAAGAGGCTTCTGTTCGTTTGAATTTTCAGTTGTAATTCCTTTTGTTATTCAAACATTTATCTATTAATGTCAAACTTTGTTTCATTAATGCATTGCATATGATTGTCTTTAATTCATCCATTCGTTTTCACTATATTTAAACTATGCTTTTTACTCTCTTTATAACATTCAACTCTTGTTAAAAGTTACAAGCCTTTAGAGGGAGGATGACGAAAATAATGCCTTCATCTCATACAATATGCTTTTGGACAGACCTTGATGATGATGTACATGCGTTTTTTAAAATCCAAAACACTGGATTTACGAGGAAGATAATCCCTAGTCAACCCCTTTGAGCCAGAGAGGTAGGAGTTTTTCTTTTACACAAATTAAAACTTTTAATCATAACCTGGGGCAGGGTAGTTTTCTCAGTTAATTTAGAGGCGCATTCAGTCACAATCTTCTGCTTCACATCCAATGAATGGCCTCGAAGACGTCCTTCGGAATCAGAAGATGGTGATGGTTCTGCATAATCATCAAAGCAGATAGTCCCTATTTTGCAAAAGAAAAGCCCGTTAAGTCAAAACCTATGAAGGAGACTTAAGAAAAAACTGGGGCATCCCGTTGACTGTAATCACAAAAAGAAACAGTTCAGGCAAAATACATGGATAGTAAAATAAAAAAGAAAGAGGTCCTAAAAATCCTCGACAAAAAAGATAACTGCCTATCCAAAATAAACTTCCAGTATCCGAACCATCACCTGAACATCAAGGACAGTACTCCAGGACTCAACTGGGATTCTAAACGCGCAATTAACTGAGCATATGAATGAAGGACATCACGAAGAACGGGTGGGTACAAATGAATTTTGAACCTTTATCCTTTGTTTCTTAAACCGTGAACCAGGCCACGTTATAACCCTTAAAAGTCCTAGCTGAAGCATGGTTTAGTTTGAGAGCATATTGTTACAAAGGTATCCTTACTCCTATAGGACTTGTTACGAATCCTGAGTTGATATCACATTCTTGCAAATTTTGTTTTACTACACAAAACACGTTTTCAAAAAAATTTCAAGACGGACATGAGTTTTGCATTCTTTAAATGACATTGTTTGCATATGACTAATTGCTTGACAATAGAGAAATCCCCACAATGGATATTTAATGAACAAACATCCTCTCAATGTATATAATCACTTCAGTAGGAAATACACTTTCAATAACAGGTCTTCCATAAGCAAAGGGGCATGACATGATGTGTAACACACCTGGGCCAATCACTCTAAAAGTGCCAAATAACCAGGGGCATATCTCCATCTGAATCACTTGGGGCATTACGCACGCATTCCAGCAATGAATCATGTGCCATCAAGAAAACATTTTTGACAGTACTACAACACAACACTATAGACAGTGACAACTCCCTACACCCTGAAAGCGTGGACATAGTCGGAAAATACTACGCATGAACAAAGATCCGCTAGGTTAACTGGCCTAGGCAAAAATAAGGGCATCTCGACGAACCAAAAGGGTTCAGGCAAAAGTTAGGGATATACATATGAAAAAAACTGTACACCCGGCAAGTCAAAAACCTGAAAAGGTGACTTGGATAAAAAAGGGTATCCCGATGGACTGAAAATCTGAAAAGACAGTTCAGGTAAAAGTTAGGGATTAAAGCGTACGACTACGTCCCGTCATCTCGTCACTTGTCTAATCAGTAGAAAGTTTATTACCCTGATCTGCATTCACCAAGGACTCCAAGAGTTGGGATCACAGTCAAACCATCTACAAAATCCCTGGTTGATATTTTCTACAACAGGTATCGAGACAGGGGCATTCTAATACAAGGTCACTGCCATATTCTCAGCTTACAACCTATTGATGTCAGGTGTTCTCATACTCTCGGTAGAGCAAAATATTCAAATTATTGCTCCAACGAAAACTCCCCAGTGAAATCGCCAAGCTTCTCGGGATTCCACAAGCGGATTACAGAGTTTCCCTTCCCCAACGGAAACATTCTGAATAAAGAAGATTCTCATCTAAAAACGGTTCAGGTACAGGGGAAGAAATGTCTTGATGCAAAGTCATCGCCGTATCTTCGGCATGCGCCCCCGTGACATCTCCACTCCCCACAGAGTAGAGGCAACCAAAGCTTTGACATCAACTTCCCCAACAGGAGCTACTTTCCGCAGCAAAGTTCCTTCAGAAACCTGACATCTATATCCCCCAGAAGAGTTTGTTTCTCTAGATACAGAAGCTCAATTCCAAACAGAGTTTAACAAGAGTCATTCCGCCGCAAAGCTATTCTTGAAAAAAGTCTCCCCCTGGCAGAATATTCACAAACAACAAAGAGAAAATCTTCGGCACAGTCATTTCCGTTCACTATCTCCAACTGAAGTAGAAGAACCACAGTTCTCTACAACAACCAGAAATGCTATATTCTCCAGTAGCAGTCAGGGATTTATTTTCCTAGACTCGGATATGTCACAACTAACATCTCATGTTCCTACATCATGACATACGCACACATATCACAGATAGCATAATCTCATTTATTTTGAGAACATCATCTCACAACGCATTTCATGCATCGCATATGATTAACCATGTTGTCTTTTCAGGAAAGACAATTATCACCAACAATTCAAGCAATTATACATGTCATATCTACAGACAGCTAATAAAAAAAAATTAGTTCCCGAAACTAAACGGGTCAACTAATCTACATGATCAATCGAGGTAACCCTACGACCCAGGTTCCTTCTCATAGCCCTACTATCCATGATTTCATCTCGAAGTAACCCTACTACTCAGGTTCCTTCTCATAGACTACTATCTAGGCTTTCATTTTGAAGTAACCCTACTACCCAAGTTCCTTCTCATATCCCTACTATCCAGGCTTTAATCTCGAAGTAACCCTACTACCCAGGTTCCTTCTCATAGCCTTACTATCCAGGCTTTCATCTCGAAGTAACCCTACTACCCAGGTTCCTTCTCATAGCCTTACTATCCAGGCTTTCATTTCGAAGTAACCCTACTACCCAGGTTCCTTCTTATAGCCTTACTATCTAGGCTTTCATCTCGAAGTAACCCTACTACCCAGGTTCCTTCCCATAGCCCTACTATCCAGGCTTTCATCTCGAAGTAACCCTTCTACCCAGGTTCCTTCTCATAACCCTACTACCTAGACTTTCATCTCGAAGTAACCCTACTACCTAGGTTCCTTCTCATAGCCCTACTACCCAGGCTTTCATCTCGAAGTAACCCTACTACCCAGGTTCCTTCTCATAGCCTTACTACCCAGGCTTTCATTTCGAAGTAACCCTACTACCCAGGTTCCTTCTCATAGCCTTACTATCTAAGCTTTCATTTCGAAGTAACCCTACTACCCAGGTTCCTTCTTATAGTCTTACTATCTAGGATTTCATCTAGGGATGGCAACGGGGCGGGTCGGGGGCGGGTTTAGCTAACCCCGCACCCGCACCCGCAACTCCAGTAATAGACCCGCCCCCGCCCCCAAACCCGCCGGGGGATGGAAATTCACCCCCAGACCCGCCCCCAATGGAGAACGGGTCACCCGCACCCGCACCCGCCCCCACCCGCGAAACCTGTTTTTTTTAAATAAAAAAATATCTATTTTTTCACAAATTTCCTGGACAGCATTAACAAATACATTAAAAATACAAAATTTGCCATTGATTTGAGTAAATAATTGTAGGATTTAATATTCAAACATCATTCCAAATATTTTTCTATCATAACCCTTCAATCAACTATAATTGGTTGTGAACTTGTGATTCATTAAAAGAGTGTAATCTTTCAATATATCAAAGTATAAATCACTCCCAACAACCAACAATTTTTTTGCAAAGTACAAATACAAAATTAAAACAATACAATCAACAAAAGAACCATTCCAACAACATGGAACAAAATAACCATTCCAACAACATGGAACAAAATATACGATATCATCATAACAAAAAAAGATCCAAATAAACAACAAATTTTCTAATAATCTTCATCTTCGAGGCGGGAGTTGGAAATAGATGTAGCACCATCAATCAACAACTCACCTGTGTTAAAAAATAAAAGTTAAAATATAAAAATTTAACTTGACAAATTTAATACAAATAGTATGAATAATACCTTCATCATCAGACTCCATTTCAGTTAGTAAAATAGCATTTTCATTTCCCACGTTAGATTTCAAATTACCTATCAATATAGTAAAATATAGTCAATGATAGTCTTGGCAAGTAAAAATAAAAAATATAAACAAGAAAGATCTTTACCATTATTCTCAGCACTCCATAACCAACTTCTTGCACACATCAAAGCTTCTAAAGTGGTCCAATGAAGTCGACTTCGATGAGGGCTTACGATATGACCACTTGTACTAAATGCGGATTCAGAAGCCACGGTAGAAACAGGAATTGCCAATACATCCCTTGCAATTGCTTGAAGTGTTGGATACTTAACCCCATTCAACTTCCACCATAATAAAATATCAAAATCTGGACTTCTTGGTAAAACTTCCTCTTCCAAATAAACATCCAACTCTGTTTTAACAGATGAAGTTCTAGCTCTTTTTTTTCTTATGACATACAAATCATAGTCTTTCAAACCATCATTACTAACATTTCCAACATTAGCATCCAACATTTCAGATTCACTTCTAGAATCCTTGTTCATTTTTAATTGATAATCATAAACTAACTCGTAACACAACTGTCTGATTGACTTAACTTGGGAATCAACATCATTCCCATAGAACACTCCATAATAATATTCAAGCAAATCAGTTTTATACCTAGGATCCAAAACAGCAGCAACCCCCATTATTTCATGAATCACACTCCAATATTTTTCAAACTTTACCAACATATTTTCTGCCATTCTTTTTACCAATTCGTCAGAGGATTCAATCCACTCAAGTAATGAAACTTTAATCTGACAAATCTTAGGGAAGTATTCATTGGCAGTTGGATACTTAGTTCCAGAAAACACTTCAGTGATAGAATTGAACAATTTCAATTTTACACAAATCTCTTTTGCAAATTTCCAATGTAAAGTTGTTGGCAAACAAGTGTACTGAGTTACACGGATTGCTAATCTATCAAATACCTCTTCATACAAAATAGCAACATCAAGCATCTTATAGGTAGAATTCCATCTAGTTGGACAATCTAAAACTAAATTCTTGGTGCAAGGTATTTTTAATTGTTTACATGTCTCCTCAAACCGTTCCTTCCTTTTAGGAGTTGCTGTCCAAAATGCAACGCTATCTCGAATCATCTCTATTCCATCTTTCACAACTTCTAACCCTTCTTTTACTATCAAATTTAGTATATGTGCACAACAACGCATATGAAGTAAGGCCCCGTCCCTTAATAATGTCTCTGGTTTCAACTTAGCCTTAATTTTATCAATCATTGCATCATTTGTGCTACAATTGTCCAAAGTGATAGTAGACAATTTTGAATCAATGTTCCAATCCATCAAACATTCAACCAATGCACCACAAAGGATTTCACTAGTATGAGGTGCAGGAACATAAATGAACCTAACATAATAAGATTCACAAAACTAGTATAAATGTGATTTACCTCAAAATTTGATTCACAAAACTATATATAATATGCAATTAATCTATTCTTAGAAGAAATTATATTTACCTCAAAATGTGATTACAAAACTATATATAATATGCAATTAATGTATTATTCGAAGAAATTAGATTTACCTCAAAATGTGACTCTGTAAATTCCAGTTTCCATCAATGTAATGAGCAGTGACAACCATATATCCCTTTTTTTGATTGCTCGAGGTCCAAAGGTCAGAAGTAATAGCCACTCTTCCTTCAAGATTTTCTAACAACTTCAAAGTTGATGATCTCTCCATATTGTATACTTTGAGTATCTCCTTCTTTATAGTATTTCTACAAGGAACTTGAAATATTGGTTGGAGAGAAGTTGAGTATCTTCTAAAACCAATATGATCCACTATTGAAAGCGGAAATTCATGCAAAATAATTGCATGTGCAAGCTCTTTCTTAGAATTTTCTGCATCATAAATTCCAGTACTCAACTCTTGTTTACCTTGCATGGATCTAGGCGTAAGAATTTTTTGTCCTTTATCAGATAGGTTCAAAATCTTCTTTTTAGGACAACATCCCAAATGTCCTTTTAAATGTGACGTCCCATCATTTGATGATCCATTAAGCTTCTTTGAGCAATAATTACATTGAGCCTTATCTTTTCCGTCAACTTTGACCTTTGTAAAATGATTCCATACAAAACTTTTCTGTCTGGATCGATGACTTGTGGTTGTTTGGCTATCAACCTCCATAATATCATTTGGCGTGGGGGGAGGAACATCAACTGATTGGTTACCACTTTCATTGGGAATTGGTTGATGTGTACTTTCTTGTGAGATAGGTGGACATCGTATTTGAGAGCTATCTTCATTTTCCATAACTAATTATCCTGTAAAATAATTAAGTTGTACATAAGAATAAGAATAAACTAGTATTCAAAATAAGGATAAGGATAAACTAGTACTAATAAATGAAATATATAATAAACTAGTATTAATAAATGAAATATATAATAAACTAGTATTAATAAAATGAATGAAAGTGAGTGCAGTTAGACGGTAAAACAAAATGGATTTTCTACATTTAATACTATTATGGATTGTGAGTTGTATGGTGAATTTAATACATTAAGAGAAGTCGATTTTAGAAAAGAAAGCCTTGAGCAACGCATGTGATAACTTCAAATGAAAGGCAAAAAAACAGAGAACTCTTGGCTGTACGCCTATTGTATAATCATTTCAAGGGAAGTTCTTTAAATATCTTTGTACTAAACTGTCATACACTTGCACAAATTGCATGAATTTTGACAAGTAAAGATAATACTAACGTCTATTCATGTTAGTTGCTTCTCAACATTCGATTCAAAAGAACATATTTCATTTGTGTGTAACATATTTCATTCTTAGAAGCTCTATAAATAGAAGATGAAAAGTTTCTGCATCCTTCATTTAACCCTTTACTCTGTTTTTAGTTTCTCGTTTTATGAACTAATGAAATTGACAAGGAGTTAAAGTGTGGTTTTCATCTTCAAAACTATCTTAACAATCTTCGAAAAAAATCTGCCATTGAGTCTGTCATCTAGGATTAGTAGAAGATATATGCAAAACTTAGTTTCCAAAATCTACGCATGCTCAATCATCTGAATTTTATCAGACAATACTACCATCTTCAAAACGGTTCACATCAGCACTATTTTATTTTCTGCATACAACATAGGGAATGTAAAGTGAAGAAGATATATCATAATGTTCAACTATTTTATCCAAAGGCTAAAATGTGTAACTAATCACATAAGGTAACATATTAACATAAAAATCAAGACATACTGAAAAATTTAAAACTCCTAACTTGATTCTGGACCACTCGAGATGCAGTTCTATAACGCTCACGAATCAATCTTCCCGGCTCTCCTATTAACAGAAATTCGTAAGAACCCCATCAATTGAAACTTAGCTCTTTAAGAACCCTATTCAGAACCCTATCCACCAGGAAACCTAACACAACTCATACAGATAGACCTTCGACGTAACCTATATTATCCTTGGTAAATATTGACAGTGACACTGACATTCCATTATCTTTTGCAAATCTCACCAAACAAGAGATATTAGATGCTGGTAAATTAAAACCTAATAGGATGATAGAGTACATAGATGATAGATCTAACCTTTCAAATCTAGCGGCTGAGCAAAGGGGCTGGTGTGCAGCGAAGTCGATGGGATGATGTTGTGGTAGTGGTGATGGCAGCAACACCGTCGGCCGTTGCGGACTTGCGGTGATTTTGCGTTGAGATTTGAGAGAAGAAGATGAGACTTGAGAAAATGCTTCTAAGAAGCTGAGAAAATAAAAGTAACATAAAAATAATTAAAACAAGGTTATTATAGTAATTGGATTATTCGGGGCGGGGCGGGTGCGGGTGCGGGCGGGTCTCGGTGTCTTACCGCCCCCACCCCCGCACCCGTAGTTAGAAATCGGGTTTTACCCGCCCCCGCACCCGTACCCGTTTTAGCCGGGTTTTCCCCGTTAATTTCGGGGCGGGTCCGGGCGGGGCCCAGCGGGTCTGGGTTTTTTTGCCATGCCTACTTTCATCTCGAAGTAACCCTACTACTCAGGTTCCTTCTCATAGCCTTACTATCCAGGCTTTCATCTCGAAGTAACCCTGCTACCCAGGTTCCTTCCCATAGCCCTACTATCCAGGCTTTCATCTCGAAGTAACCCTACTACCCAGGTACCTTCCCATAAGCCCTACTATCCAGACTTTCATTTCGAAGTAACCCTACTACCCAGGTTCCTTCTCATAGTCCTACTATCCAGACTTTCATTTCGAAGTAACCCTACTACCCAGGTTCCTTCTCATGGCCCTACTAACTAGGCTTTCATTCCGAAGTAACCCTACTACCCAAGTTCCTTCTCATAGCCCTACTATCCAGGCTTTCATTTCAAAGTAACCCTACTATCCAGTTTCCTTCCCATAAGCCCTACTATCCAGGCTTTCATTTCGAAGTAACCCTACTACCCAGGTTCCTTTTAATAGCCCTACTATCCAGGCTTTCATCTCGTAGTAACCCTACTATCCAGGTTCCTTCTCCCTTATCTCCAAGAAACAGTTTATAACACTGTAAGGCCCAGACCCGACAAGATACGGTCGGTTTCACATTTCCCCAGTAAGTCGCTATACAGCCTGGACCCTGACCAGGTATACATTATACTTTCACTCCTCCAATCAAGATTTAATTCCCCAGTAGAGTAATGGACAACCGAAGCTCCTAGATTTTACTTCCCATGGCATAAATCAACATTCCTCAGTAAAGTCCTCCTCAACAACAGGTACAGGAATTCTCGCCAAGGAATCTCTTATGCAACTGATCTTTTCGGGATGGCATCTTTAAGCCCATCTCCGACGATTCTCCATCGCCTTCCAAATGGCATCTGTAAGACCATTCCAGATATCACCAATCAGCATTACTTCATGTGAGTGCAAATTTCTGGGCACTCTAGTGTTCAATCGTCTTCCACCTTCAGATCACGAAAGGCAGACCAGCCAATCTACATCCTCTGGCTTAAGAAGATTGAATAGGGGCAACTGTTATACCCCAAAATTTTCCCTCTCATTTCTAAAAAGATCATCCTGGACTCTCAGGTTTGCTTCTATCAAGTTCCAAGTCTTGAATTACAACTTTTCAAGAAAATCATCCACAAGGGAAAAATGGCCAAAAGCACATTGAAAAGTCAAACTTGGACTTTTAGATCAAAAATCAAGTTTCAACAATTATATTTCATCAAGACATGAAATTAGTTCATCAAAAAAATCAGAAGTCAGAAGTTACTTTGAAAAAAAATCAAATTTCTAAACATTTAGAAGATTTTCTAAGTGTCAAGAGAATATGATACTTCAGAACTTCTGAGCCAGCCTCCACGCAAGTGCAGTCAGAAGTTGCAAACACGGTTCAGAACATGATGCTTCAATAAGAACATATAGAAGCGATGCTCTTTGGTCAGAACATGATTCTTTAACATATGAAGGCTATGTTCAATGCTTCGGTCATAACATCACCCTTCGAGTCTCATTCTGGTCTTCTGCGATCAGAACATCACTAAATCCCAAGACCTCATTTAAACAACCTACTGTACTGCTACAACACAGTACTCTAACCAGCAGCTAATCCAGTCCACGCCTGCATTTTCCCAAATCCCATATTTGCACCAAATACAAAAAGCTGTGATAAAAAAGCAATGGAATAG
Source organism: Vicia faba (assembly GCA_948472305.1). NCBI lineage: Eukaryota > Viridiplantae > Streptophyta > Magnoliopsida > Fabales > Fabaceae > Vicia > Vicia faba. The sequence goes on from OX451737.1 coordinate 669,121,273, forward strand.
TGTACCAAAAAAGTTTAAATCGCATTTGTTTTTCCCCCCAAAACCACATCAAATTCACCTATAAATAAGTTGCTCCATCACACTTTCAAGGGACTGGCTTTTGGAGAGAGAAAATCATAAAAAGAGAAGAGAGAAAACTGTGAAACCTTTGTAAAAATCAAGAATTCCCAAACAGAAAACCAAAACTTTTGTTCTTCCCTTTGAGTCAAAGAACTTGGCATATTCTCTTTCGTTGCTCTTGCTGACTCCAGAACATCTGAATCCAGCAATTCAAGTTCCAAGCCCACGCTCCAGATTCAAGGTAAGTCTTTCTGACTTTGCATCTTTTTATTCAGAATATTATTAAATATGTAAATATCATAGTATTGATGTTGTCCATATCATTGTATAAGTAGAAAAAACTGTGGATCAGAATTTCTTGATTAAGGCTAGGCTCAGAATTAGGATTAGAACTTCTATAAATTGTTATGCTTTTATACTTTTGATTTGCTGTTTGTTAAGAACTGAATAAATTGATGATGTGCTGATTAATATGATGAAAGAGTTGAAATGTAACACAACTTCTGTTTTTCATTCACCATTTTAACACACAGAGTTTCTAGGATTTTCTCACTGTTTAAGCACGCAGAACTTCTGAGTTCTATTTACCATTTTAACACACAAAACTTCTGATAATCATTCACTATTTTAGCACAACACATAACTTCTGAGTTCTCCTACACGTTAAACACACTGAACCTCTGATGCTTCCACTCGCTGTTTTAACACTCAGAATTTCTGATTTTTCACACGCTAACAACACACTGAATTCCTGATGTTCACTCACTATTTTAGCACAACATATAACTTCTGACTTATGGTTCACTGTCTGAATACCACCCGGAACCTCTGTTTCCTTTCCCTCTGACGTTTCTTGCAGGGCCTTAGAGTGTATCAATCCAGAACTTCTGATTCCACTGACGTTCCTTTCTGAGTCATCACGCGCCTGACTTCAAAACTTCTGATCCTTGTTGTTTCGCTTGCAACAACACGTTGTTTCTATCTTTCATTTATTTTCCTTTTTATCATTTTCAATATTAATTCCTTTTTTTAATTAATATAAAAAAGACATAAAAATATTTTCTTTTATTAATTAATTTATTTCTTTTTCTTAATTCATTAAGACGAAAAACTATTTTTTAAACAAGTCCTTTTTCTCTCTTGCATTGTACATTTCAATATGGTTGTAATAGTTAAATAGGATTTAAATACTTGCAACCCCCCATTTGTAAATATGTACCCCATCCCTAAAATATTGTAATAGCATAAGACTTTATATTTCCGCACTTTTATTGCTTTCATATATTGTTAGTAATTAGGATGTGTATGGCAAGACATGAAATCAACGAATAGATCACCCTAATCAAGACTAAATGCATGCAATCAAACACACTTGCACACTAGCACCCTTAGGGTAATCCCACCTTGTTGCCTATCGGAAAAATAGTCACGTCCCTCGAACATGGGAGTTTTTAGCAAAAGACCCTCGATAAAAGATCGTAGTCCCTCGATGACCCTCGATGTTGCCTTTGATAAACGATCTAGTCCCTCACACGAAATTGCTAAAACTTTCCATGGGTTGCCTTCTATGACTATACAAAAACGTTCCGCACCCGTCCCTTCACATCCAACGATGGGGCTTCTTACCAAATCAATGGTAAGATAGCAACATATAAAGGAAGAGAAAAAGAACATCTAAGACCTTTTGAGTAGGTAGATTCTCTCCTATTTGCTCGCTTGCTCACAACAAAAACATTTTTATACACCAACACATCTCTTTGAACTATTTTTAAAACCAACAATTTGTACGCATTCTTATAGAGACGAAAATCATTACAAAGTCACATTTTAAAAATATTTTCAAACCCATACCACAAGCACACTTTCAAACAAAGCAAGTGATCTAGAAAGTAACTAAGAGCCCATGGAAAACCATGGATGAAAGGGGTGCTAACACCTTCCCCTTTCATAATCTACCCCCCGAACTCAAGAAAACATCTCTAAAGGTCTTTCCTGTGCTTTTTCACCTTTCCTTATTGGATAAAAGAAAAGTCGATGGCGACTCTTGCTATCCGCAACATTTGCGATCAAACGCAAAACAAAAAGTCAGTTCTCCCACCGTATCACAGGTAGTGAAATAATACATTATACAATGAAACAAAAAAAATGTTCCACTAATAACTCTTCATTCCTAATATATTAATTATTTTTTGTAGAAAACATGCAAAATCATATAATTATATATATTATATAGTATATTATGCATATATAAAAGTTAAATAATATGGTCATAGATGGGGAATCCGCGGGGTAGAGGGTACTTTCCCGTTCCCCGTCCCGAAGTATCATCAGGGGAACTTTTCCCTCCATCCCAATCCTCACGAGAGAAAAAATATCTGACTTCGAAGCTCCGCACAGATAATCTCCACAAAGATCCCCGTTACCATATGCAAATTGACATCCCTAATTGTTGATGACTACATCACATGGACATGGGTTAAGTTTCTCATACACGAGGATGAGTCACATTTTGTGTTCTCTACCTTCTACTCACAAATGCAAAATGAGATGGATTGTAAAATTATTAAAGTTAGAAGTGATCATGGTGGTGAATTTGAAAGTATACTTTTTGAAAAAAATTCTGAAAATGGCATTTCCCATAATTTCTCCCACCCTAGAACTCCACAACAAAATGGAATTATATAGAGGAAGAATAAGACTTTGCAAGAAATGGCCAGAACCATGATCAACGAGACTAACATGGCTAAGCACTTCTGGGATGAGGAAGTTAATGCAACATTCTATATTCAAAACATGATTTCTATAAGACTCATTCAAAATAAGACCCCATATGAATTGTGGAAGAACAAAAAAACCCAACATTTCATATTTTCATCCTTTTGGATGTGATTTTTTTATTCAGAACACTAAGGAAAATATTAACAAGTTTGATTCTAAAGCACATAAGTGTTTAATGTTAAGATACTCTGAACGCTCAAAGTACTATAGAGTATATAATCCAAAAACACAGATTGTTGAAGAATCAATTCATGTTAGATTTGATGATATGTTTGACCCTTAAAAGTCAAACCCAGTTGAAAAGTTTGCAGATTTGGAAATCACCTTATTAGACTCTAAAGGTGAAGTATCTGCTAAAGAAACTCAAACAAAGGATTATGACGATGATTAACCAGAAGTTGTTGATGTTCAGACTCCTCTAAGGAAGCATAGATAAATATCTTCACATTATGAAGAATTACTTTTGGGTGATAAGACTGAACCAGTTAGAACCAGATCCTCATTTAAACCTTCTAAAGAGGAGCTTTTGGGTTTGATGTCCCTCATAGGACCTACATCTATTGATGAAGCGCTTCTGGATACAGAGTGGATTATGGAAATGGAAGAAGAATTCAATAAGTTCTCTGCTGAAGCAGTAAAGCGGCAATCAAAAAGTAAAGTATTATTTTACCGGGTGATATTTAAGTTATATCGTATCAGGTCCACAGAAATTGGTTATTAAGTCTCCGTTCGACAAATCATTCGTTAATGAGTTTAGGGGTTGAATGGAAAGGATAAAAGTTATCAACAAAGATTAAATGTATAAAAAGGAAAAAAGAATAACTTATCAAGCATGCATATAATCCACTTCTTACAGACATAAACCCATCAACCTGTTATACTCAACCTACAATACTCGTCAATGTCACCACATATCACTCACAACCTAATTTATTTCTAACCCAAATTAAGAGGTCGACTGTATCACCTCCATAGAGATCTCTCAACAACCTCAACAACACAGAAGTCAACCGTGCTAATCGCGTTGACAATTTCTCAGAGCGACACAACTAACACAGAGGCATTAATGACAGACACCCAAGTGAATGTCAGACCTAAATCTATCTCTAGAATCCAGAAACTAACAGACTATCATCCTAGATAAGAATTCAAGCAATATTTGTTTATAACAACCCAAATCCCGAGCATAGAGCAAAAATCCAGAACAACAGTCGACAAAGATTTGTAAAGAAACTTTTATATAACGCCAAAAGCGAAAAATATACATAAGATCAAAGTAAATACATATACAAACCCAACAAATAGATAATACACAAAGAAAAAGAGAAATGAACCACATATCTACCGGTTTGTCAATGCCGATCAAAGACAATCCACCCCGGATCATCCATATGTAAGCTCCATAGTTGTTATCTAAGCTAATCCTAACAAAATTGGAGGTTGATGGAGTTGGGAGCAAAAAATTCCCCAAAACCATAACCTTAAAATGAACTAAAATGAAGTTTATAAAATAAAATTCCGCAGACTGCGCTAAGCAGGCTTCACTTAAACTCACTAAACCACCTTAGAGTGGGCTAAGCGGGCTCAGACCGCGCTTAGCGTGCCAGCCTCTGCGAAATTTTCCTCTTTAACTCCTAGGTCGCGCTAAGCACCCACAGACCATACTTAGCCCCGTGTTGCGGTTTTAAAAAATTTATTTAATAAAAAATTTATTTAATAAAAGAGTGCAAGCAGAAATTTTTCAATTTGAGTCGTTTATAAGAATCAAGTTTTTGGTGGTCGAATATGCAAATATTAAAATACAATATGGAATGACAACAATAAATTGGAATTGATATACTTCAATCAAATAACATCTTATTAACGTTTATAAAAAGTTACTAACAATACCAATTCCAATGATAACAAGCTACAGAATAAACTGAACAATTTGTCGTACACTTGATGTGCAACAGAATTTTCAGAATTTTCCTTTTAATTGAACAAGCTAAACAATTTGTCAAACAATTGGTGTGCAATCAAAGTTTCAAAAAATTTATTTGTATTGTGTTGATATGGAAAAACACTTATAATCAAAAGTGATTATAAGTAACCTAATACACAACTCAAAACAAAAACAATTTCGGAAAATTCTGACGCGTCAATTAATTACTCAATGTTATTTGACATATTGATATATGATAATTAAAGTGATTAAAGAAATAAAAGAAAAGAGACACAAGGATTTGTATTCACAGTTCCCCACTTTCGTCCTCGCGTGTGGGTACGTCTGTCCCTAATTTCAATGGAATTAGGATAATTCTTACTATGCAAAAAGTTTGATACAGGAGAAGGGTGAAACTCCACAAATCCTAACGTTTGTTATTGATTCAACCCCTTCTCTTCCATTCATATTGATAAAGACGAAGATACAATAACTACAAATTGATTATCTAGATCTTTCTACTCCTTTGTGTAATCTATCTCCAAATTTTTCGCGCACCACCAATTTCAACTAATGCAACACAAGACTTCACTTTTTATTCATTGTTCTCGCGCTACTTCCTTTGCATTCTTTATCTCTAAAGAATCCTTTGTTTTCTTTATCTCCAAAGGCTTTCACTAAACCTCAAACCTCTTATGAGTGTCTTGCACGAAAACCCCCAATCACTCAATGATCTTGGAGGACAAACCTGCAGTTTTTCCAGATGAAGACCCCTGCAAATTTCAACTCAATATTCTCGACTACACAAGAACCTAATTGGATGTTATCGAACATTGTTTAGATGACACCCCAACAAAAGATCGTTACAGTTGTTTGTCAGTGTGTATGCATACGTTGGAGGTTGAACGTGAAGAGCCATTATATGAAATTTTTATGGTATCGTCTAAGTTGGAATGATGCATGAAAGATGTATTTATAGTTATGGAAATATTAGGGCAAAAGAGGAAATTTTGGAATTAAAAGAACATAGAAAATTTTTAAATGAATTATTTTGTTTTCAATTTATAGTCATGATAGACGTATTTTTAGTTTTCAATTTTTAAAAATTATTTTGTAAATGAATTTTAAAAAAGAGTTTTGATAATATAACTTTTAAAAATTGTTTTAAATTTATACAATATAATAAAGTTGTCATTAGTGAAAATTGTATTTTTTTTACTTCTTTCTTCTTTCTAATTTTTAAAACAAAAAAGAAAAAAATTAAAAGTCTCCATAAATCAGTTTTAATTTTTTAGTTTTTAAAACTTTCAAGTAGAGAATAGTTTTTAAAAATAGTTTCGTAAAATAAAAAAAAAATTCAAGTTATACAATATTATAAATTTGTTATTAGTGAAAATTGTACTATTTTTCTTATTTTTTTCTTCTTTTTAATTTTAAAAACTAAAAAGAAAAAACCAAAACCTCCGAAATCAATTTTTATTTTTTATTTTTTAAAATTTTCAAATAAAATATAATTTTTAAAAATAGTTTTATAAAAGTAGACTACTAAACAAATTTTACAAAACCAATTTATAAAAACTTTAATTAAGAAATATATATTTCTGGTGTCAAACATGTATGTAGTTAGTTAGTTGTTGTTTTTATGCTTTAGTATGCATGACTCAAAGACTCATACCGAATACATGATAATGAAGGAAATAAATTGCGAATGGTTTATTGAATATTCAAATTTTATTCTATAAATTTGTAAGGTATTACTCGAGTTTGATTCTTGATAGAAATGAGATTTAGTTAGTGAGTCGTTCCTCTGAATTACAAAATTGAATTAATAAGTTTACTATGTAAATTGAAGCTGGTTGGTTAAGTTCAAAAAAAAAAGTTATTCTATTTTAAATTAAATTAAATAATATATTATTTTTGTTTTGATCATTTCTTTAGCTAAACATGTAACTCTAAATTTATAAATTAAAAATAAAAATAAAAATAATTTAATTTTATATTATTTGTCATGCGAAGAAACCATAATTGAATGATAATTGACAGATGTGAATCGCGACGATGAACTTGAACTTTCGATACATTGGAAGAGAGGTTAACCTACAAGGTTAACACTCTAACGCTCAAGTCAGTATGAAAGAAAAATGAGTGAATAAAATTTTAATTCAAAAGTATCAGAGTAATGTCGCATCTCCCCCTTATATAGTAGGGCGATTATAAGTGTATGTCGATCTATTGCATGGAATATGGAGATCTATATGATTTATCTTGGATCAAGATCGCCTACATTCTTAAATAGGATAGTCCACCTAATCACATGCGACACATGGATCGTTCTTCTCTCTAGGCCATGATTACAAAGCCCTTTAGCCAACTCAGAATAGTTTTCCCTTGCTCCTACTTTATAGGAGGGTTTTGCTTGTGTTTGTCATTTTATGTAGAGTGTTAGATCTATGGTTTTATGATTGACAAAAATTTTTGCAAACCATGGTTCTTAACTGATGTTGAGCAAGATTTCACAACATCTTGACCAACTGTCATGAGATTGGAATCAGTTTTTATGGTGTGCCTTACTCTTTTAGCATGAAAGATTCTGCAAGGCAAAGTTGGATAATAGTACTGATGGATGTTTCTTCATAAGAAACAATTTTATTATTGCTAAAGTTGAATATGGTGGAACAAACATGTTGAGAGGAAAAATAGTATGGATGAAGCATATGTTGAAAGAACATAATGTCAAGCAGAACGTCATGATATTACATTGTGAAGATTTGAGTGTCATCAGATATCTCATTCAACATGGTTGTAACAAGAATCTTGATAGTCACAATCAACTAATCAAGAATCTTGTTGAAGGAAATGTTGTTACTCTGGAGCATATGGATAACAAGGAAGAACTTATTGTTATATTTAAAGTAAATGAAATTGAGAACATAAGCAGTGGGACTAGAACTTGTACTATCAAATCAATTACAGATATAGAATAGTGCAACTGATACTGCATCTTTCCTCTATTTTCTGGTGTTTGGGAAGCCTAAGCAAGTTGATATGGTTAAAGAATGGAACATAAGATCTCTACAAGATAGAAAGGATGGTGACAGCACCAAGGAGTGCAGAATAATCTTTGACAAGGGCAAGAGGTGGAAGACCACTAAAAGTGGTTAACTTTTGTGTGTTTCCATCTGTGTTTTGAAGTGTTTGTTTCCATCTAATTTTTTTAAGTGTGTGTTTCCATCTATGTTATTGCTTGTGTGTACTGTGTGTGCTTCCAATTGATTACATTTACTCTATTTTTGTCAATTTTTGGCTAAAAAGGGGCAGTAAAGTGTTAGTGTTTCTGTTTGTCCTGATGTTATGACACATGTCTTGACATGTTGATTAGCATGTTGATATGACTGTATTACTGCTAAGGGGAGAGTGGTTATTGTGGTTTCTTATTGTATGTAACTATTTTGGGGGGGCATGATTGTCTGTCATGCTTGTTTGTGCTTCTGTTGTTGCTACTACTGCTGATGTGGTTATGTGCATAGTGTCTTACCAAATGTTCTAACATCCTGCCTGTTAGAGCTGTGTGGAAATTATGATGTGAGGTTGTTTTATATTCTGCTGCATGTGCCTCTGATGTATGAACTTGGGTAGTTCGTATTTGTTAGGTTGGATTTTCTGGTGATTTAGGTTTTCCCTTGAGGGGGAGTACCAGTTATATGTGACATGGGAGTAATGGACATGTTTGATATTGTCTAGCTCTTGTGCTTTGTTGGAACTGTGTTGTGTGATATCAGACCACATGTCTGGACATCTGTCTTCTGGAATTTTGAAGATTGTGATTTGTAACTGCATGTAATCAACTTTGATGTGATTTTGTGATTGCAATTTGTACAAAGTATACATGTCTTCATTTAGCTTGTGTTTAATGGGTGTGGTTTTATTCCTCTCTCCAGAATGAGTGTGCTAAGGTTGTTTTAGCCAAAATTTTCAAAAGAGGGAGATTGTTAGATCCATGGTTTTATGATTGACATAAATTTTTCTAAAACATGGTTCTTAACTGATGTTTAGCAAGATGTCACAACATCTTGAACAATTGTCATGACAGATTATGTTGTCATGTATACCATACAGATGTTGAGCCAGATATCTTGACATCTTGGCCTATTGTACAACAGGTGTTGTTGTTATGTTTCTTTACACATTTGATTTTGTGAGATCCTTTTGGATATATCTCATTGATTTTTGCAGGTCAAGAAGATTTTATTAGGAACAATTCAAATCTTATTTAGTTTCATTAAAAAGGATCCTTGAGACATTTTAGGAAACTTTGAAGGTTTGTTCCTATTTTTGTGTGAAGATCTTGCAACTGATTTAAAATTAGAAGATTGGATTTGTTTGAAGAGTCCAAGCCCATACTCCAAGAGTCTATAAATAAGGGCTTGCTAAACCTAAAATGGTAAGCATTCAACAAGAAAAACCGAGGGTGCAATATAAGTTTTTAGGGTTTTGGGAGTCTTTTAGAGTTTTAGTATTTTTCTTTGTATGCCACTCATGTATCTTCTTATACATTGAGGTTGACTGATTTTTCTTAGTTCAAAACTTTTATGCAAAACTAAGTATTATTCTCACTCATGAGCTTTTAAGCAAAGAGTTGAGTATTGTATTTGAAGTGTAATATTCTATTTGGTTCTTTTGATTATAGTAACGGGTTTGTGACTGTAGGTATCACTAAGGTGATTGGAAGTGATTGCACAAGGTGGTGATTAGGATACAAGTTGTGAACTAGGGTTGTTTAGACTTTAAACTAATACTATCATAGTGAATTTCCTTCCTGGCTTGGTAGCCCCCAGAGTAGGTGACATTGTACCGAACTGGGTTAACAATTAACCATGTTCTTTTACCTTCTGAAATTTAATTCTGCATAGTTTCTATTTTTTTGGTTAAAGTTTCTGTCAGTAGATGATGTTATAACATTTGTCCTGAAAATGTGTTTTTGCATTGAGACATCAGTCTTGACATATGTATTGCAAGTGCCAGAATTTCAATTGGCATCAGAGCGAACACCTTGTTTTAGTTATTGGGTGAAATTCAGGGAGAATATTTCTGGTACTATGGACAAGGAAGGAGGATACAACAATAGACCACCTCCGTTAAATGATTCAAATTATGATTGGTGGAAGGTTAGAATGGTGGCTTTTCTGAAATTCATGAACATCAAAGCTTGGAAGGCTGTTTTGAAAGGATGGGATCATCCTGTTGTGGAGGACAAAGATGTGAATGTGTCTTTGAAGGAAGAGAAAGATTGGTGTGATGATGATAATAAATTAGCTATTGGAAATTACAAGGATTTGAATGCTCTATTCAATGGAGTGGACAAGAATGTTTCGTTTAATTAATACATGTACTATAGCCAAGGATGCTTGGGAAATTCTCAAGACAACTCATGAAGGTACATCTAAAATAAAGATGTCAAGACT
>OX451737.1:669136496-669210586 GCA_948472305.1 Vicia faba
TGTCCAACCACATGTTACAATATCCTAGAAGACATGATGAAACTTTATCCAAATTCCAATCATCAAGTTGGACATATCATTATTATGGTGAACATGGCCATATTAAGCCTTTTTGTTACAAATTGTATGGACACCAAAAATATTCAGATAAGTCCAAGGCTAATCAAGTGAGAAGAAAGAGAAGTGTTAAGGATATGGATGTTAACCTTATTACTCATACTTCCTTAATATCTTCAAAGAGAGAAGACTGGTGCTTTGAAAGTGGATACTCTAGACACATGACAAAGATTCAAAAGTTGTTGGTGGATATTAGGTTTCACACCACAGGTGTTGTCAGATTCGGTGATGGATTTAAATGAGAAATTAAAGAAGTAGGAAATTGATGTGTGTTGGTTCTCCAAATTTAAAAGATGTTCTTCTTGTGAAAGGACTATCTACTGATCTTATTAGCATTAGTCAGTTGTGTGATCAAGGGTTATTGGTCAATTTCTCTAAGTCAGATTGTTTAGTCAAATATGAGAAAGATGTTATTTTGATGAAGGGTATAAGGTCTAAAGGAAACTGCTATCTATGGGAACCTCAAATAACTGCTTATTCTTCCTCATGTTCAATAACCAATGAGAATGAAGTGAAGTTATGGCACCAGAAACTTGGACACCTTCATCTCAAAAGAATGAAAGAAATCATATCTGAAGAAGCCATTAGAGGAATTCCAGAACTAAAGATTGAAGAAGGTAAAGCTTGTGGTGAGTGTGAAATTAGGAAGCAAACCATGATGTCACACCCAATGTTGTAACATCAGACTACTTCCAAAGTATTGGAACTTCTTCACATGAACTTAATGGGAACAATGCAGGTAAAAAGATTGGATGGAAAGAGGTATGTCTATGTAGTCATATATTATTTTTATGGCTATACTTGGATGAATTTTCTTAGAGAAAAATAAGATACTTTTGAAGTCTTCAAAAATATGTGTCAAAGCATTCAGAGGACAAGAATAGTGTGATTGTCAAGATTAGAAGTGAACATGACAAGGAGTTTGAGAATGAAAAATTCTATAAATTTTGTGATTCTAAAGGTATTAGTCATGAGTTATCTTGTTCCATCACTTCTCTGCAAGGTGGAATTGCTGAGCAAAAGACTATAGTTATACATGAATCAGCTAGAGTCATGCATCATGATAAGCAATTGCCATTGGAGTTTTGGGCTAAAGCTATGAATACTGCATGTTACATTCATAATAGGGTCATCTTGAGAAGAGGTACTTCAACTACTCTCTATGAGTTATGGAAAGGAAGAAAGCATATATTCAAAAAATCTCATACCTTTGGAAGTAAATGTTATGTATTGATTGAAAAATATCAAAAGGGTAAGAAGGATCCAATAAGGGATGAAGGGGTATTTCTGGGTTACTCTTCAAGCAGGAGAGCTTATATATTTTTTAACTCCAGGACTGGAATGACAATGAAATCTATCAGTGTGGTAATTGATGATTCAATTACTAAACAAATGATGGATGTTGAAGCTAATGTTGGAACATCCTGTGGGTAGACTGATAGGGGAGTAAGGGAGGTAACTTGTGAATTCGCAAGCACTGAATCAGTGAGTTCTCAAGCCAAAAAAGGTCTCTATACTACATGTTAGATAGAGTAATCCAAGGAACTGATTTCAAGCTACCTCAATGAAGAAGACTTCACTGTATTCAATAAGAAAATATCAAATTTGTGTCTTGTTTCTAAACATGAACCAATGATGTGCCCTACTGTCAATGAAAGGAAAATCTGGAACTACATCATTGGAATTAGTATTTATGGAGTACCTTACTCTTTCAGCATGAAATAATTCTACAAGGCAAAGTTGGATAGTAGTAATGATGAATGTTTCTTCTTAAGAAACAATTTGATTATTGCTGAAACTGAATATGGTGGAACAAACTTGTTGGGAGAAAAATTGGTGTGGATGAAGCAGATGTTGAAGGAACATAATATCAAGCAGAGTGTCATGATATTTCATTGTGAAGATCTCAATATCATCAGATATCTCATTCAACGTGGCTGTAACAAGAACATTGATAGTCACAATTAACTAATCAAGAATCTTGTTGAAGGAAAGGTTGTTACTCTGGAGCTTATAGATAACAAGGAATAAGTTACTTATATGTTTAAAGTAAATCAAATTGAGAACATAAGCAGTGGGATTAGAACTTGAACTATTAAGAAGTTATAGCAATTACAGATACAGAGGAGTGCAATTTATACTACATCTTTCTTATACTTTCTGGTGCTTAGGAAGCCTAAGCAAGTTGCTATTGTTAAAGGATGGAACATAATTTCTCTACAAGATAGATGGGCTGGTGATAGCACCAAGGAGTGCAAAAAGGTATTTGACATGGGAAAGAGGTGGAAGACAGCCTGAAGAGGTCACTTTTGTGTGTTTCCGTATATGTTTTGAAGTGTTTGTTTTCATCTGAGTTTTTGTAAGTGTGTGTTTCCATCTGTGTTATTGCTTGTGTGCAATGTGTGTGCTTCCTATTGATTTTATATTTACTCTATTTTTGTCAATTTTTGGCTAAAAAGGGGGAGTAAAGTGTTAGTGTTTCTGTTTGTCCTGATGTTATGACACATGTCTTGACATGTTAATTGGCATGTTGATAGGATTGTACTACTGCTAAGGTGGGTAGTTATTATGGTTGCTTGTTGTATGCAACTATTTAGGGGGAGCGTAATTGTCTATCATGCTTGTTTATTTTTCTGTTGCTACTGCTACTGCTGATGTGGTTGTGTGAAGAGTGCCATACCATATGTTCTAACATCCTGCCTATTGGTGTTGTGTGGAAATCCTAATGTGAGGTTGTTTTATCTTCTGTTACATGTGCCTCTTATGTATGAACTTGGGTAGTTCATATTTGATAGATTCGATTGTGTGGTGATTTAGGTTTTCCCTTATGACATTGTCTAACTCTTGTGTTGTGTCAAAATTGTGTTGTGTGATGTCAGACCACATGTCTGGACATCTGTCTTATGGAGTTTTGAAGATAGTGATATGTAACTGCATGTAATCAACTCTGATGTAATTTTATGAATGCAGTTTGTATAAAGTTTACATGTCTACATGTAGCTTGTTTTTTATGGTTGTGGTTTTATTCCTCTCTCCAGAATAAGTTTCCTAAGGTTATTTTAGCCAAAAAATTTCAAAGGGGGAGATTGTTAGATCCCTGGTTTAATGATTGGCATAAATTTTACTAAAACATGGTTCTTAACCGATGTTGAGCAAGATGTGACAACATCTTGACCAACTATCACGACATGTTCAGCTGTCATGTATATCGGGAAGATGTTAAGCTAGATGTCTTGACATCTTGGCTTATTGTATAACAGGTATTGTTGTTATGTTTCTTGACATATTTGATTTGATTTTGTGAGATCCTTTTGGATATATCTCACTTATTTTTGCAGGTCAAGAAGATTTTATTAGGAACAATGCATATTTAATTTAGTTTCATTAAAAACGATCCTTAAAACTTTTTAGGAAACTTTAAAGATTTGTTCCTATTTTTGTGTGAAGATCTTGCAGCTGGTTTAAAATTAGAAGATTGTATTTGTTTTAAGAGTCTAAGCCCATATTGCAAGAGTCTATAAATAAGGACTTGCTAAACCTAAAATAGCAAGCATTCAACAAGAAAAATCGTGGGTGCAATATAAGGTTTTAGGGTTTTGGGAGTCTTTTAGAGTTTTAGGGTTTTTCTTTGTATGTCACTCATGTATCTTCTGATACATTGAGGTTAACTGATTGTTCTTAGTTTAAAGCTTTTAAGCAAAACTAAGTACTATTCTCACTCATGAGCTTTTAAGCAAAGAGTTGAGTATTATATTTGAAGCGTAATCTTCTATTTGGTTGTTTTAATTCTAGTCATGGATTTGTGACTGTATGTATCACTGAGGTGATTGGAAGTGAGAGGGGGATCTCATATCTATAAGGTTTCTATATATAAGTTGCACAAGGTAGTGATTAGGAGACAAGTTTTAAACTAGGGTTGTTTAGGCTTTAAACTAATATTATCATAGTGAATTTCGTTTCTGGCTTTGTAGCCCCCAGAGTAGGTGAGGTTGCACCGAGCTCGGTTTATAATTAATTATGTTATTTTACCTTCTGAAATTTAATTCGGCATAGTTTCTATTTTTTTGGAAAAAAATTCTGTCAGCAGATGATGTTATAAAATTTGTCATGATATTGTGTTTTTGTATTGAGACATCAGTCTTGGCATTTATATTGCAAGTGCCAAAATTTCATAGACTGTTGCCCTACTTGAGTGAAAAGTCATGATGTGACATCATTGTCGTGGGAAATTCGTGCCTTAAATGTGCCTATAGTCTAGATGGCTTTTCACCTACTTTATCATGAAGACCTTTGGGAACTACAATACTCGAGTGTCCTTCTCTGTATATTTAGATCGTTGATTGTGCCTATTCATTTTCTTTCAGTAAGTCATTGCATGATTTTTCAGAATAGCTTTTCAGTTTATTTGATCATTTAACTCTTTCTACACTACAAAAAATGCATAAATTATGGAAATTTTATGCGGTTTTAGATAACTTGCCACTTTTAACGTGTTTTATGGTGGTTTATAAAAATGCCACATTTTTAAATATATTAAGGAGGTTTAACCCGCCATAATTTATAATTTTTATTTTCATTCTTTTTGGCGCAATGTATTTAGTCTCCCTCTCATTTTAATTCTACTTTTAAGTCAAATTCCTTTGTATATTTATATTGGTTTTTCTTTAATTCTATTTTACATGAATAAGCTAAAAAGTTGTAAAATAAAAAATTCAAAACCTATTCTCTCCATTCTCAAACCCGATGCTCTCTTCATTCCTTTTCAACCCTTGTCGATGTTGATTCCTTCTATTGTACCTCTCATTCTTCTCGAACTTTTTCGGTTCCAATTCCTCCTAAAATCGATGCTCCTATTAAACTTGAACTCAAACGACATAGATTCTCTAATTTTTCTCAAACCTTATCATAACATCACCATATTTCACAAACCCTCGAAGAAAGTCATCTAATCCGACCTCAAATTCCGTTTCAAATTTCATGAATGTTAGTGTGTGAGGAAATTTTAGTGAGGAGAGAAAGAGAGAGAATAAGGAAATAAGGATTCTATTATTGAATTGAATTGTTACAAATCAATTTATAAACTAGTCTACTTATATACAACTATCTTGTACACTAAGTAGGATAACAAACCCTATTTGGACTTGGTTAGTGTTGTTAAATTATAATCCAATGTGTCGAAACTATGTGTCGAAAAGATTTGATTTGTTTTAGATTTAAATAGATTTGATTTAAGTCTAGAATAAATTAGATTTGATTTAGTAACAAAAAGATATTTTGGGCTTTGGGCTTAGGGTGTAAGCTCAGTTATAAATAAAGGGAGTAACCCCTATTTTTGTAAGCAAGTCAAGCAAGTCATTCACAGTATTTTGCAGTTGCAAAGTGAATAATAAAGTTTTCACAGTTTGTGAGCCGAGAGGAACTCTGTAGAAATAATTGTCTTGTCTTCTTTTCTTTGTTTTTCTCATAACTAATCGTCATTGTGGTAGAAATTCATCATTTTTTTGGTGGATTTCCAACATATGGTATCAAGAGCTTTATTTCGATTCAAGGGAAGTGTCAATCAAGAACGATTGAAGAATTCACGATGACAAGTTATGGGAATGCAAATTATCCAGCAACCCTACCAATTCTGAAAGTTGACAACTATGAGAATTAGTGCAAACAAATGAAAGTCTTATTCAGGTGTCAAGGTCTTTGGGACCTTGTAAAAGATGGAGTCGAAGTGCTTGGAGAAAATGCTTCAGAAGAAGAAAAGAAGAAATACACAAAATCTGAGAAGCTGAGTTATAAAGCATTATTTATAATTCATCAATGTGTCAGCCCAGACAACTTCGAAAAGGTTAGTGATTCAGAATCTGCAAAAGAAGCTTGGGAAATCCTTGAGAAGTCTTTTGGAGGCGTTGAGAAAGTGAAAGAAGTGAGGTTACAAACTCACAAAAGGACCTATAAACTGCTTCAGATGGAAGACAGTGAAAGCATATCTGATTTCTTCACTAGAGTTACAAAACTAGTAAATCAAATCAACATATATGGAGAAGCGTTAACAACAAGAGTTGTTGTGTCGAAGATCTTGAGATCTTTAGCTCCTAAGTTTGACCACATAGTGGTGGTGATAGAAGAGGGGAAAGACTTGTCGAAATTGACAAAGGAAGAGCTTCAAGGGACGCTTGAATCTCATGAACAAAGAATGAACGAAAGAGCTGCAGGAAAATCGAAGAGTGATGTGGCCTTGCAGGCACATTCAGCAAAAGAGACCAAAGGAAAAGGAAAGTGTTTCGACAGAGGTAGAGGTGGCTACAACAAATCGAATGGTAGAGGAAACCAGATTGAAGGAAATGAGTCAAATCAAAGAAGACCATACCAAGGCAACAAAAGAGGTGGTGTTGCAAATAGAGGAAAAGGTGGTGGTCGAAAACCTGATAAGAGTCACATTCAATGTTACAATTGTCAGAAGTATGGACACTATGTGAGTGATTGTCCAGAAAAACGAAAGAATCAAGAAAGTGATGCAAAGCTTGCAAAACATGAAGAAGAAGAAGAGATGATGCTGATGGTCACAACAAGAGATGAAGATAGATTCAAGGACCAATGGTACTTGGATTCAGGATGTTCATCACATATGTCTGGAAGGAAAGACTGGTTCGTCAATATAAAACCCTCAATGAAAAATATGGTAAAATTTGCAAATGACAATACCCTAGCAGCTGAAGGTATTGGTGATGTTATGATCATGAGGAAAGATGGCAAGAGGTCAGTAATTTCCAATGTATTGTACATACCAGGCATGAAGAGAAATTTTCTTAGTATAGGGCAGTTGGTCAAAAAGAATTATAAAGTGTCAATCGAAGATAAGATGATGAGAGTCGTTGATGCAAATGGGAGATTAATCTTGAAGGCTCATATGTCTCAGAATCGAACCTTAAAGATTGAACTAAATGTGATGGAGCACAAGTGTCTTTCGACTGCAGCTAGCAGAGATGAATGGATATGGCATTATAGACTAGGTCATCTCAACTTCAGAGACATCAGAGATTTGAAGAGAAGAAATATGGTTTTAGGATTTCCAGAAATTGACATTCCAAACGAGGTATGTGAGGAATGTGTGTAGGCGAAGCAACACAAGAATAGCTTCAGCAAGGATGCAGGAAGCAGATCGAAGGCTAGTCTTGAAGTCATATACTCTGATGTATGTGGACCAATCCAGGTGGATTCGATGGGAGGTAACAAATACTTTGTTACATTCATAGATGATTTCATTCGAAAGCTATGGACTTACCTAATCAAGAAGAAAAGTGAAGTGATCGAAGTATTTACCAAGTTTAAGTCTATGGTCGAAAGACAAAGTGGTCGAAAGCTCAAAGTTTTGAGAACTGATGGTGGTGGAGAATATGTGTCGAAAGACTTCGACAGATTATGTGAAAAGGAAGGGATTATGCATGAGGTGGTGCCACCCTATACTCCACAACAAAATGGAATTGCAGAAAGGAAAAATCGAACCATCATGAATATGGTGAGAAGTATGTTGAAAGGCAAGAATTTACCTAAAGAGTTTTGGGGTGAAGTTGTTTCGACTGCAACATACATTTTGAACAAATGTCCTACAAAGAAGCTAGAAGGAATTACTCCAGAAGAATGTTGGTCTGGTGTGAAGCCTAGCTTGAGTCATCTGAAGGTATTTGGATCTATTGCACATAGACATGTGTCAGATCAGTTGAGAAGAAAACTTGATGATAAGTCAAGTCAAATGATTCTAGTTGGATATCATTCGACAGGAGGCTACAAGTTGTTTGATCCAGTGAAAAAGCAGATTATGATCAGCAGGGACGTGATCATAGATGAGTTTAAAGAATGGGATTGGACTGAAAATATCAAGATTCAGTGGGAATCCTTCTTGAAGAGCCAGAAACTCAAGTCAAAAGAGAAGTTCTACAAGAGGAACCAACAGATATACCAAGTACAAGCAGGTCTCAAAGAACAAGACGCATGCCTGCAAGATTGCAAGATTGTGTGATTACATCAGATGATGTAATAGATAATTAAGGTGAGCTGGTACATTATGCTTTCTATGCAGATGTCGAACCCGTTAATGCAGCTGAAGCATTAAAGGATTCGAAGTGGGTGAAAGCAATGAACGAAGAAGTAAAGTCTATCGAAGACAACAACACTTGGTCACTTATCGAATTGCCTCAAGGCAAGAAGGCAATTGATGTCAAGTGGGTATACAAAGTGAAAACGAATTCGAAAGGTGAAGTAACTCGACACAAAGCAAGACTTGTGGCGAAAGGATTTCTACAGAAAGAAGGAATAGACTTCGATGAAGTTTTTGCACTTGTTGCTAGGATCGAAACAATCAGGTTGGTTATTGGTCTAGCAGAAATAAACAGTTGGCACATATGTCAGATGGACGTGAAGTGTGCATTCCTAAATGGACCCTTAGATGAAGAAGTCTATGTTAAACAACCAGTTGGGTTTGTGAAACATGACGAAGAAAGAAAGGTTACAGGCTACATAAAGCCCTGTATGGATTGAAACAGGCTCCAAGGGCTTGGAATAAGAAAATTGATAGTTTTCTAAGGGAGAAGGAATTTGTGAAGTGCACAACTGAACATGGAGTATATGTAAGAAGAAGCAAGAGTAAATTGCTTATACTATGTCTCTATGTAGATGATTTGTTGATAACAGGTAGCTGTAAAAGTGAGATCGAAGACTTCAAAGGTGATCTCAGTAAGGAATTCAAAATGTCTGATTTGGGTGAGATTTCATATTTCCTTGGTATCGAATTCTACAAGAGCAGTAGAGGTTTGATGATGCATCAAAGAAGATATGCAGGAGAAATTCTCAAGAGGTTTGAGATGGAAGAATGCAACTCAACTTCGACACCTGCAGACCAAGACTGCAACTGTCGAAAGATGCAGATGAAGATGATGTTAATCCAACCCAATACAGAAGACTTATTGGATCATTGAGATACCTTTGTCATACAAGGCCTGACTTAGCATATAGTGTAGGTTTGGTAAGTAGATTCATGCAGAAGCCAAATGTATCACATCTAGCAGCAGTGAAGAGGATACTAAGGTATATCAAAGGAACTTTCGATTATGGAATTTTGTTTTCTGCAGTTGATAAAGGAAAATAATGCAAGTTAGTGGGATACACTGATTCGAGTTGGTGTAGTGATGCTGAAGATCGAAAGTCAACAGCAGGATATGTGTTTATGCTAGGTGGCACACCAGTTGCTTGGAATTCAAGAAAGGAACCAATAGTGGCATTATCATCATGCGAAGCAGAATACATAGTTGCTTCTCTTTGTTCATGTCAAGCAACTTGGATGGTGAACTTGGTCGAAGAGATAACAGGGAAAAATCATGGAGCAATTACCATGAAGATAGAAAGCATGTAAGCTATTAATCTGGTGAAGAACCCAATAGCACATGATCGAAGTAAGCACATCTAAATGAGGTTTCGTTATCTTCGAGAACAGGTAGCAGATGGGAAGATGAATTTGGAACACTGCAGAACTGAGAATCAGATTGCAGACATCATGACAAAGGGAGTGCAAGTCGAAGTATTCAGAAATCTAAGAGCCATGATGAACATAGATAGTTTAGACACAATGAATTAGGTGGTGTGTTAAATTGTAATCTAATGTGTCGAAACTACGTGTCGAAAAGATTTGATTTGTTTTAGATTTAAATAGATTTGATTTAAGTCTAGAATAAATTAGATTTGATTTAGTAACGAAAAGATATTTTGGGCTTTGGGCTTAGGGTGTAACCTCAGTTATAAATAGAGGGAGAAACCCCTATTTTTTTAAGCAAGTCAAGCAAGTCATTCACAGTATTTTGCAGTTGCAAAGTGAATAATAAAGTTTTCACAGTTTGTGAGCAGAGAGGAACTCTGCAGAAATAATTGTCTTGTCTTCTTTTCTTTGTTTTTCTCATAACTAATCGTCATTTTGGTATAAATTCATCATAGTCTTTTGGTGGATTTCAAAAAAGTGTAGCCATAACCATCATACCTTTATAATCATATGAATCTTGGTATGGAAGTGATTTCTCAAGAGAGTTTAATTGGCTTAAATAATATCAGAAGTTAGTATTAAAATTACTCCAAAAGATTATTAGAACTTTGAAGTGATTTCTTGAAAAGTTAACTTTTATAGAAATAGATGCAACAGGTTGTCATTCATGCATTTTTCAATGATTCAAAGAGGCCTGAACAGTCCACATAAAGTTTTAACTAGATCAGTAGGACCTTATCAGTAATTATACTTTAATTGGTTTAGTTCTGAATCCAGCCCCTCAAGTTTTTGCATCTCCCTAATCAATATAGTCAAACTATGAAACCTAAGAGTGTAAGTGGGATCAATATAATCAAACTATGAAACGGGAGTGTGGGAGTGGGGTACTAAAGGGTGGTTGTAACAGGGGCAATAGATTTTTTTCTCACATTGAATAATTATTGAACTGCATAATGGCTATGGTTTTGTTATGGTTCAGATCTCGTATTGACTTCAAAATTTCTTGAAAGTTTATAATGTACATGATTGAACACAAAAATATAGGCTTAATTTTTGTGTAATATTTATTTTTATTTTTGCAATAGATGTAATCTTGTGAGTCATCCATTGTAACATGCTTCTTTGCAGTATCATAATCCAACTGCTCTATTCTTATTTATCTGAAGTTGTCATAGTTTTACTGCATCAGTGGCTTAGCAAGGTCGCATTTTTTGTATTGTTGATTGTGGTTTTTTTCTCGGTCTGATAATTGATAATATGATAGAGTGGCTTTAGTGATTGCAAAGTAGTGTCTATATCTGGTATGTATATTTGGTATATTTGGAGTCGTATTTGTTGTTGTACCTGGATGGATTTGTAAACTATCGTAGAAGTTATGTACTGTTGTGTTGCCTCTTTTGTTATTTAGGAAATTCGCACCCGTTTATTCTATGTATGTAAATTTTGTTGGTTTATTATTAAAAATAAAATGATTGTTTTATTAGTTTAATATTATTTAATTTTAATAGAATATTAAGAATAATGATAACTCACATTTTGTTTGTTATTACATGACTTAATATTTGAATCTATCTTTCTATTTTTTTCATTCAGTAGTTTAATTAATTGCATTTTGTTATTTTAGAGTAAATTTATAAAGAGCGCAAAAGGATGAAGATGATGAACAGTGTCAAAATATCTTAAAAAGCACTCTAAAACACAAGGTGTTAGTTAAGGGAATAGATGAATGTGAATGAAAAAAAACACACACACACACAAGGTTCTCTCAAATTTCTGGGTAAATGGGTATTGTTTTTTATTGTTATCATGAGTGTGATACGGTGGCAGAACCGGCTGTTATATACTGGTTTTGCGTTTTTTGTTCGCAAATGTCGCGGTAAGAAAGAGTCACCACCGATTTTTCTTTTATCCAACAAAGGAAAGGGTGAAAAGAACAGAAAAAAGACCTTTTTCAAGATTTTCTGAGTAAGGGGGGTAGATTATGGAAAGGAAAGGTGTTAGCACCATTTCCATCAGTGATTTTCCACGGGTTCTTAGATACTTGCTCATTTTTTAAAACTGTTTGTGTTTGTGTATTTTGAAAATTTTTGTTTGCTTTATGGTAACTCTTGTATCAGTCCTCGAGAGTGTGATAAAGCGTTTTGAAAAGATTTTTGAAAGTGTGAAAATTTGTTTTTGAGCAAGTACTTAAGAGTCATCTACCTACTAGAAAAAGGACGTTCTTTTCCTCCTTTCCTTTAGATAGTGCTATCCTACTATTAGTGAGTAGGTAGCCCTATCATTGGATGTTAAGGGACAGTCGAAAGGGACGCTTATGGTCATTGAAGGCAACATGTAAGGATATCTTAGCATTTCAAAGGGACTGTCATCATATAGGCAACATCGCGGGACAAGATCATTTACCGAAAGGCAACTCGAGGGACATTTAGGGACCATGATCTTTTATGATGACTTTTATACCGAGGGTCTTCGCTAAGATATCCCTACGTTCGAGGGACATGACCATTTCCGAGGCAACCGAGTGAGGAATACTCTAAGGATGCAAGTGTGAGAAGTGTATTTTTTCAGTTATATTATCTTGAAGTTAGTGATCTACGATTAATTGATTAATCTTGTCATGCACTCCTACTTACTAGCAATTATATACAAGCATAGAAAAATATTTTAAAAAAAGCGAGTGATAAAGGTTCCTACGCTATTACAAGGCTTTGGTGTAGATGCATAATAATGGGCGAAAAGTAAAGTGCGGAATTAAAATTGCGAAAATTTAAGTCCTAAACTATTACATCCATGATCAGTTACAATATTAAGAAAATGCGAGAATAAGATAAACGCGTGAAATAAAGAAGCGTCTAACAACCTAAAAAAGGGTTAAGTAAAAAAACTTATTTTTTGATTTTTTGTTTTAATTAATAAAAATAATTAAATTAAACATCTTAAAGTCTATTTTTTTAAAAAAATAAAGATTAATTAAGAAAATTAGTCTAAGTTTTTTTTTGTTTTTTTTTCATTATGAAAAGAAAAAAAAATTAAATCTAATTAAATCTTAAGTACTACTTCAATTTTAATTAAAGAAAATAATTAAAATATTTATTTAAATTATTTTCAAAATTAGTTTAGTAAAAAAATACTAATCTAATATTTTGGTGATTTTTCTGATTTTTTATGGTTAATTAAATAATGCAAGCAAAAATAAAAAAGAAAAAAATTAAAACAAATGAAATGGGCCTGGGGTGTAAAAAGCTGAAAGGGGTGTTGTTTTAAAACGTTGGGCCTAATAACTCAGAATCCATAACTTTTGTCCAGGATCCTGTGCATCTAAGCTGAAGGGGTACATGGTGGTCTGTTCATTGGAGGCGCTAGATCTGGATCTAGTGGTGATCAGATGGCTCGGATTGATGGTCCGTGATTCGCTTCTGGCCATGTGTTATGCTGGATCTTGTATGGAATATTAAGAAAATAGAAAATCCCTCACCAGCGCGCTGTTTTTCCAATTGAGCTACATGTTCATTCATTTATATAACCAAAACAGTAATATAATATGAAAACATTGGTCAGATATATTAAAAAATATAAAAAACGCGCACTGGATTTGAATGGGCCAGTTGGGGTTTGCCACGCATTCATCTCCTACCTCCCTCCGTCGTCTTAGGTAGAAATACCTATAGTGACAGATTTTCGTCTGTCACTACAACCCTTACTTCCTGAAATGAACCAAATACACAATAGAAATTACATGTGAGGCCATAAATCGATTGGCCTCACTCTCTTGATCATGGTGGTGCCCCTGTTTAAGCCTAATTTTGCCTAACCATGGAAGCCCCAATTCTAAGGTCCAAACCCTAGATATGGTAACGCTTGATTACTACGTCAAAAAGCCAATTCAAACATACATACAACTTGCAAACACGAAGATAGTCAGTAATTCATGGTTAAAACATGTTTATATTACATAAATCAAAGAAAGTAAGTTTAAAAAAACGCAAACCTTGAGCTACTGTATTGGCCGTTTTATTGTGCTTTAGGGCCTGGTAACGAGTGGAAAAGTTTCAGGGGGCTTCCAAGAAGGTTTTTGAGCCTTTTCTTGGGACTAAAAATAGCTAGAATGTGCAATTCGGGTTTGAGAATTTTGAGTTTTTGTGCAAAATGGACAGAGGTTCCTTAGGTGTTGTGTTCGTCCCTTTGGCTTGCCAATGCGTTGTTCTTATAGTATGGAAGGAAGAGACAACATAACATGGAAAGAATAAAGTCACAATGCCATGTTCTCATGTCAAAATCCAACCAATTTAAAAGCTTTCATATTTGCAAACCCTATCCTTTCCATGCATGAATGAACCTGGAAATTCTTTGTACGAATTTGTGGGCCTGAAATTGAATCAAAACAAAGGCCCAATGGTCATGATCCAATCATTTGCTATTTTATATGATTTATCTTGTATTTATGTAAATAAAAACAAAATAAATATAAACAAAATAGATTTAAAAAAAAGAAAAGCAAGGCAAGAGTGAAATTAGAGGTCCTTTATAAGTTTAGGAAGATGTTTGAGGCCTAAGAAAACAAGCCATTGATTCAAAAGTTTAAACTTGCTCAATGCACCATTCTTGAAATTTCCAAAATTTTCCCAACTTGGGAAAGCCATAACTTGCTTAATTTTTATCTCATGATGATGATCTTGTACTTTTTGGAAAGCTCAAGATGTCTACTTAAATCCCTCTTTTGATCAATTTTTCATTTGAAGATGTTATCTTGATGTAAAAGGTCTTGGCAAAAAGTAGCTTTTGTTGACTTTCTAAAAATGACCTATAATGTATGAACTTGTATCTTTCAAATGGTGCATTTCTTGAACTTGAGGGCTGAAGAGAAGTTGTAGGGAGTTACATTCTCTTCAAAATGATATTTGTTTGGAAAATTTATGATAAAGTATGGGAAAGTTATGCTTGGTCAAAGTTTGGTTGACTTTTCCTATAGAAACCCTAATTTGCCATTTTTGACTTTTGATGAATTAGGAGCATTTCTTGAGGAATCATGATCAACCCTTGATCAAATGATAGTTATCACTTCAAAATGTTGATGTTTACCAAAAATATTGAAGTTTGACTGTTAATGGGCCACAATTAACTTTTGACCTAGCACAATTGATTTTCCAATATTTGAGCAATTGACTGAGCAAACTTGTGGAGCAAGGCATGAAACTTGGCACGGATGATCTTGAAGACATATTAGGACCATGTAAAGAATTTGAGACCTTTGGAGCTCAACCATCTTGATGAAAATTGAAACCCTAGTTGGGGGGTTCATTGCCTTAGGAGGAGAATTGTCTGGTCAATTCTTGGTCAACCTTTGAGCAATTGAGAACCTCTAAGCGTATGTCTTGTGTGAAAATGGGAGGGAAAATTTTGGGGTACAACAATGAGCTTTATTAATCATGAACAACACACCAATAATAATCAACTCACTCTCTCTAATTCACTCAAACTAATAATAAATTGCACAAAAACAAGATGCAACAAAAAAGAGAATGGATATGACATGAGTTCATAATTAAGAAGTTGTTTAGAGAAGAAGATAAAGATTTGTGGTGATGGGTATATACATACTAAGAAGAGAAGACAAAATTACATCTTTGTCTCTATGGGTTTTATCCACATGTTTCACTCACTTATTGGTTTCACCGAAGAAACAATTATTTAAATCAAGGGTGGAAATGGGTCTTGTGAAGCCTTAATTTGATAATCTAACTTTTAAAAACTGTTTTAAATTTATACAATATAATAAAGTTGTCATTAGTGAAAAGTGTATTTTTTTACATCTTTCTTCTTTCTAATTTTTAAAACTAAAAAGAAAAAAAAATCAAAATCAGTTTTAATTTTTTAGTTTTTAAAATTTTCAAGTAGAGACCAGTTTTTAAAAATAATTTTGCAAAATTAAAAAAAATGTTTTCAAGTTATTCAATATTATAAGTTTGTTATTAGTGAAAAGTGTACTATTTTCTTTTTTTTTTCTTCTTTTTAATTTTCAAAACTAAAAAGAAAAAACCAAAACCTCTGAAATCTATTTTTATTTTTTATTTTTTAAAATTTTGAAATAAATAATTTATAAAAATAATTTTTAAAAATAATTTTATAAAATTAGACTACTAAACAAATTTTACAAAACCAATTTATAAAAAATTTAATTAAGAAATATATATTTCTGGTGTCAAACATGTATGTAGTAAGTTAGTTGTTGTTTTAATGCTTTAATTTGCATGGCTCAAAGACTCATAATAAATGCATGATAATGAAGGAAATAAATTGTGAATGGTTTATTTAATATTCAAATTTTACTCTTTAAATTTGTAAGGTATTACCCGAGTTCGATAAACGAATTAATAAGTTTACCATGTGAATCGAAGCTGGTTGGTCAAAATGCTTTTTGATGATTCCTAAGACCCCTAATGCAAAAGATAGAGTTAATATTTTCGAGATGTTCATGTTAAAAGATGACGCCTTATCTAGAAGGATGATTAGATCACCAATCCAAAATTCTAGAAAATTTTGTTTTTTAAAAAATTTGTTTAATAAAAGAGTACAAGAGGAAGTTTTTGAAATTGAGTCGTTTATACGAACCAAGTTATTGGGAGTCAAATATGAAAAATATTAAAATACAATATGGATGACAACAATAAATTGGAATTGATAAACTCCAATCAAATAACATCTTATTTAACATTTATAGAAAGTTACTAGCAATACTATTTCCAATGATAACAAGCTAAAGAATAAACCGAACAATTTGTCGAACACTTGATGTGCAACAAAATTTTCATTATTTTCTTTTTAATTGAAAAAGTTAAACAATTTGTCAAACAATTGTTGTGCAATCAAAGTTTCAAAACTTCCTTTGTATTGTGTTGATATAGAAAACAACTTATAATCAAAAGTGATTATAAGCAACCCAACACAGAATATAAAACAAAAACAATTTCGGAAAATTATGACGTATCGATAGATTACTCAATGTTATTTGACAAATTGATATATAAAAATTAAAGCGATTAAATCAATAAAAGAAAAGAGACACAAGGATTTGTATTCATTGTTCCCCATTATCGTCCTCGTGTGTGGGTACGTATGTGCCTAATTCTAATGGAATTAGGATAATTTTTACTATGCAAAAAAATGATACAAGAGAAGTGTTTCAAGAGCAACTCCACAAACCCTAACATTTGTTGTTGATTCAAACCCTTATCTTCCTTTCATCTTGAGAAAGACGAAGACACGATAGTTGCAAATTCATTATCTGGATCTTGCTACTCCTTTGCGTACTTTATCTCCAAAGTTTTCGCACACCACCAATTTCAACTATTGCAACACAAGAGTTCACTTTTGATTCCTTGTTCTCGCGCTAATTTCTTTGCGTTCTTTATCTCTAAAGGATCCTTTGCATTCTTTATCTCCAAAGGATTTCACTATGCCGCAATCCTATTATGAATGTCTTGCACGAAAACCCCCAAATCACTCAATGATCTTGGAGGATAATCCCGTGGTTTTTCCGGATGAAACCCCTACAAATATCAACTCAATACTCTCGACTACACAAGAACCTACTTGGACGTTATCGAACATTATTTAGATGACACCTCAACCAAAGATCGTTATAGTGGTTTGTAAGTGTGTATATATATGTTGGAGGTTGAAGGTGAATAGCAATTGCAGAAAATTTTTATGGTATCATCAAGTTGGAATGGTGCATGAAAGATGTATATATAGTTATGGAAATATTAGGGCAAAAGAGGAAAATTCATAATTAAAAGAATATAGAAAATTTGTTACTTGAAACAGTATGAGTCGGCATGTAGCTTGCAAGAGCCTGCTTATAGTGTTAATTTTAACAACATGAGCCTGCCTGAAATGGCCTATGAGACGGCCTGACCAAAACAGAAGGAAACAGCTTATCCCGTACAGTAGATGAATCGGCCTGAAATGGCTTATGAGTCGGCCTGACCAAGACAGAAGAAAATAGTTTATTCAGGACAGTAAAGAGCCGGCCTGTAATGACTTATAAGTCGGTCTGTAAACGTATTTTTAGTGCAGAAAATAATTTTTTGAGACTGAGTCAGTTTTGACTAAGTTTCCAATGATTCCAAAGACCTCCAAATGCATAGGGTGTCACCCAAACTCAGAGATACCACATAATATACATAAATGATATAATATTGATGTTTTGGCATCATGCATAGCACATCTTGATGAAGGTTGCACTCACAGTACAGCTAAAGTCAAAATTGCATAAAGTTAATTTTTTTTTAAATTGTTGATTTATAAATATCAACAATCTGATTACATTTTAAAAATTGACTTACTTAGACTTCTTATCATATACAATTTTTAATTCTTATTAAAGTCAAAATTGAGAAAATAAAAATAAAAGGATAGTGGTAAGTTTTTTTTAATTGTGTGCATGTTTTATATTTAATTTGAACATAAAAAAAAATATTACTAATGAAATTGTTAAGAACTGAAAAAGATAATAATAATAATTTTTTATTTGTTTGTATATTGATCATGTGTTTGTAATTGTAACTCGAACAATTTTTATATTAATCATACAAGAGTTGTCAATTAACTAATATTTTCAATGATATTTAGAATTTGGCACTATAAAGTCACACAAACAAAATGTTATTTTCAATGATATTTTAACTAATGTTTTGATGTCATTTTTATTACTGTTTTTTTTTTATGTTATTGTTTATGCATATGACATGATTTTTTTTGTTTTTTAATCATATCATAAAATGATATTAAATCGTTTGCTACATACTCAATTTTTCATATGATAGTATGCCACTTTAATATCAGTCATCATTTATACAAGTGAATAACTATATTTAAGGGAATTGCATTTCATTATCATCTTTAATAATATTCTTTTAAGTAGGATTTGTTTCAAGTAGATAGTTTTTTTTTTCATATGTAAAAAGAAGTTTGAAAACTTTAATATTACTATTTTATAATACAATGAAAATATAATGGAATGAAAAAGAATAAATGCAAAAGATAAATTAAAAGGATAATTACATAAATGTAATAAGGATTAAAATTATTCGATAAATAATACAGTATAGTATATAAATGTTATAAGAGTTACGGTTATAATTATTTTATATTTTAACATATAATATTTATTTTTAGTTTAGGTTCATGACTTTAATAGTTGTATTTAATAAACATAGAATTGAGGAGAATGAATTCTTAAATAAATATATTTATGATTGTATGTGATTAACATACAAGACTCCCGTACTCATATTAACTACTTGAGAATGGAAAGAATGTGGATGAGCTATTTAGAATCCGTTTTTAATGAGTTTTAGTTTTCAATTTTTAAAAATTATTTTGTAAATGAATTTTAAAGAAGAGTTTTGATAATCTAACTTTTAAAAATTGTTTTAAATTTATACAATATAATAAAGTTGTCATTAGTGAAAAGTGTATTTTTTTTACTTCTTTCTTCTTTCTAATTTTTAAAATTAAAAAGAAAAAAAATCAAAATCTCCAAAATCGATTTTTTTTTAATAATCAGGTATCAGAAAAAATTTCACAAATAACCATGTTTCGGAAAAAAATTACGCAAATAACCATGTTTTAGATGACTCCCCAAAAGAGGAGCCATCTCACTTGGCGCCTCCACCAAGCTTTTTGCCCTAGGCGCCATCTCACTTGACGCCTCCTCTCTCTTTTAGCCAAGTGAGATGGCGCATGCACTTTAAAAGTGAGAGGAGGCGCCATCTTACTTGACTCCTAGAGCAAAATGTTGTTTTTATAAATAATTCGTCCGTTTCTCTGTCATTTCTCACACTTTCTCGCACTGTTTTATTATTTTTTACTATGTTATTTGCGTCATGACATCGCCCATGATTTTTACCAGAGATGGTTACGTTATCTTCTCCGCCACGAAACCTGCGATAAAAATGAAATTCTGGCACATTCACTCCATGGGGCGTCTGAAGCGGGAGTTGATGCGATGGATAGATGAAGACATTGTGGAGGGGAAAAAATTCGAAGGATCCAGCGAAGACGAACAACAATCTCACACGCGACAGGAAGACCTAATGTATGGTTGGAGGAAGTCAAAACAGACAGCGATGTAATGTTGATGATGCATGGGTCAGATGAAATTGTTTTAACAGTTGTAATTTCGTAGACGGAATATCGTGTTTTTTTTCTTGTACGCGTAATATTTATCATAGTAAATACTGTTAACGAAAAACCTTAATGTTTACAACATAATTAAGGAAAGATTTTATGTCATACAATTTTTATAATGTCGAGGCAGACGCCCGATTCAGACAATTTTTGTGATTGTGTCCGATCTGACGGTATAAACCACACTTTCTTTCCAGCTTGTCAAGGGAGTCCATTTCGGTTGTGATGCGCTTACTTTTGGGACGACCCTTCTTGTTCCTTCGCATTTGGTCATTGTGCCACACTATTTCGTCGTCGTATGCAGGCCAATAATCTGGTTTTGCTACCAAAGGAAAGTTGTTGTTGTAAACATTGAGCAACGTTTCAGATTTGTAAATGTGTGACAGAAGTTGTAGCGCGTCTTGATGGGTATAAGCACAAGCAGCAATGACATGAGAGCAAGGCATACGAAAGGCTTGAAACTTTCCATAATCGCACCAACGAGAAGGTAGTACAACCATATATTCTTGTCTTGGCAGGCCCTCGTTGTGGTCGACTGTCTCTTTCACAATGAAGTTGTGGTTGTGTCGGTCAAACCGTATAACCATATGAGTGTTGGCTTTGGCACTTTCTGCCTTAATGTACTTCATGCAGCTTTCACTCCATAGTTGTCTAGATTGCAACACCGCATTCCATATTTCACCTCTTTTGGAAAACAACGAAGCCATCCTAAAATACGTAGATTTTACCAAAGCAGTGATCGGGAGGTTTCATATGCCTTTGAATACCCCATTCATCGATTCAATTAGATTTGTTGTCATGTGCCCCCATCTTTGGCCATTGTCGTATGACCTAGTCCATTTTCCACCGGAATATTGTCGATCCACCTACCGGCTTTCGGATTTGACAAACGGATCTTGTTGTGGTAATATTTGAACGTGGATTGTGTCAATGCATATCCCGCATTCATAACCTCTTTCCTTAGTGTTTTATCCTTGATCTCCCTCGTGAAATTTTGGACGATATGTCTAACGCAATAGACATGCGTAGAAGGAGGGTCATGCCAACCGTTTGCAGGATTATTGTAGGCACTTTAAATGGATGCATGTCTATCTGAGATCAAACAGAGATCTGGTTGAGGAGCCACGTGTGTTCGCAGGTTTTTCAGAAAAAAGCTCCAAGCACCATCGGTCTCCCCCTCGACTAGGGCAAAGGCAATTGGGAAAATGTTGTTGTTGCCATCTTGTGCAACTGCCATCAGTAGTGTGCCTTTGTATTTCCCATACAACCAAGTCCCATCAATTTGTATAATTGGTTTTCATGATGCAAACCCTGTGATGCAAGGTTGAAATGCCCAAAACACTCGACTGAATATTCCGTTTCCATTTAGTTGGCTACCATCTTAGGCGTATGCTGGCACTGTTTCCAGAATGTAAACAGTACCCGGAGAATAAGTCTTGAGTGCATTCAGGTAGCGAGGAAGTTCTTGGTATGACTCCTCCCAGTTTCCGTACACCTTTTCAATCTCCTTGGTCTTTGCTAACCACGCCTTACAGTAAGACAAAGTATAGTTAAAAACTGTAGTGATGTGGGAGATGATGGTTTTCACCTTCAAAGATGGGTCATTGTTGACGAGTGATAGGATTTCTTGACAAATGAGGTCGTAATTATGTTTTCGATGGTCCTGTGATTGGGTAGAACTGAAACAAGTGTGGGTAGACATGGAACCTATGACCCAGCAATCACCTCTTAATCTGTGGGATGCAGTGAGCTTGAACATACAATCACGGTGGACACACTTGATCTTGTACCTTTCTGGGTTGACACGGTCCACCTTAAAATCGACCGAGTTGAGCATGTGGAATTTTTTTATGGCTCTGATGCATTCCTCTCTGTTACAAAACTTGTCCTTCTCTTTTAAGTTTTCATCCGACTGCGTATACGGATTGAAAAATAAATTAGAAGACGGTTCATCTCCGCCCAAGTTGAAGTTTGTCATGTGCGGAGGTGGTGTGTAGATCTCGTTTGCAGGAATACCAGGTATCCCATCATCTTCAGAGTCATCATTCACCCTTTCATCAAACTCTAACTCGTCATCTTATTCTTCTTCATAAACTGCATCTACCTCTGCTTGTTCGGTCTCCAAAGGATCAACCACTTGTGTCACCTAAGGCTCTCGCAGCATAATGTACAACTCAATAGAGTCGTACCCAGAATACACATGACTGGAAAACATATTCTGAAGATCTTCATCATCTTGAACCTCAACCTTATAAAATATTATTTGGTTGTTACCAAAAAAACTGGATTCTGATAAAATATTTGCATCACCGGGCCTCGTCCAAGTTTGGCCTCCAATCGTTTTTTGAAGTACGAGAAATTGGCTTTCCCGTTTAAAAGAAATTGGATGTTGTCTGTGTCTCTAAACAAAAACCCAGAGGTGGGACAAATGTATGTCTCACCGTTGAAATGTGCATTGATGACATATTGGGGTGCAGAGACCATTGCGTATGGTTGTTTGAAGGTTTGAAGGTTGGAAGGTTTGAAGTTTATGAGTTATTCGAAGGTTTGTATGTTTGATTGTTTGAAGGTTTGAAGGTTTGATTGTATGAAGGTTTGAAGGTTGGAAGGTTTGACAGATTAAGTGAATCATTGTTTTGATAAATGTAAGACTAAATAGGTCATACTGAATTTAAATTAAGTAAGGTTGTAACCTCCAAGGCTTCCACCTAGCCTGCGCCTACTCTGCACCTACACTGTAACCTGTAAGTCTTCTCCCATCACCTCCAATAGTGTTACATGCATTCAGGCATGGCTTCTCCAAGGCTGTCACCTAGCCTGCGCCTACTATGCAACCCGTGCCACCTCTTATTCATCAATGGGGATGGCGACACCTTTCATTTTTGTACTCTTTCGCCAAGTCCAATGGCGCCTCCCTTAATGTCCAATCGTGTTACATGCATGCAGAGATGCTTTCTCCAAGGCTGCCACCTAGCCTGCGCCTACTCTGCACCTACACTGTAACCTGTAAGTCTCCTCCCATCACTTCCAATAGTGTTACATGCTTTCAGGCATGACTTCTCCAAGGTTGTCACCTAGCCTGCGCCTACTCTGCAACCCGTGCCACCTCTTATTCGTCAATAGGGATGGCGACACCTTTCATTTTTGTACTCTTTCGCCAAGTCCAATGGCGCCTCCCTTAATGTCCAATCGTGTGACATGCATGCAGAGATG
The DNA here is from genome assembly GCA_948472305.1 of Vicia faba. Taxonomy (NCBI): domain Eukaryota; kingdom Viridiplantae; phylum Streptophyta; class Magnoliopsida; order Fabales; family Fabaceae; genus Vicia; species Vicia faba. The sequence continues at coordinate 669,159,538 of OX451737.1, forward strand.
CCTTCTACAAGGCTGCCACCTAGCTTGCGCCTACTCTGCACCTACACTGTAACCTGTAAGTCTCCTCCCATCACCTCCAATAGTGTTACATGCTTTCAGACATGGCTTCTCTAAGGCTGTCACCTAGCCTGCGCCTACTCTACAACCCGTGCCACCTCTTATTCGCCAATGGGGATGGCGACACCTTTCATTTTTATACTCTTTCTCCAAGTCCATTGGCGCCTCCCTTAATGTCCAATCGTGTTACATGCATGCAGAGATGCCTTCTCCAAGGCTGCCACCTAGCCTGCGCCTACTCTGCAAGAGTGACACTTATCATGCATGCATGCACCAGCTACCACCTAACTTACTCTATGAAATTTTTTTGCCTATAAATACAGAGCATAACATACTTCTCTCGCACCCACAATCGTCTCACTCTCTGCTACAAAGTCTTTCATAATCTCTTACAATTTCTAAGTCTTTCATAATCTCAGGAATTTTCAACAATGGCTCTTCTCACAATGGGCGATTCTCACAGAGGCACAAGGGATAAAATTGCAGCATTTGTAAGTTTCTTTTATAGTTATACATTTTTTATACTTCTGGTAATGCTTTGTTCATCTTACTTAATCTTACACCTTTACATTATTAACTCAGGATACCAAAAGATTCAAAATTCGGTCTCACAACTACCTGACTCCCGACCCATTTATCGTGCCATATCTGGAATACGTAGGTTTCGGACATGTTATAAAGATCTCAAACTTCACAATTGATTCAAATTTCATACTTGAAATGTTGGAAAGGTGGAGACCAGAGACCCATACATTTCACCTACCAATAGGTGAATGTACCTTCACGCTAGAGGATATCTACATGTTACTGGGTCTCCCTGTCGATGGTAAGGCTGTTAATGGGTTGGTTTAACAACCCAATTCTCTGTGTGAAGAATTGTTGGGCAGGGATATGGTTGAAGGTGGTGGTGCAAGAGGTCAGGGTATACTACTAACTGAGCTTAAAAATTATTATGCAACTTTGGAATTAAACAAAAATTCCTCCGAGCAAGACAGGGTAATAAAAGCTAGAACTTATCTAATGATACTATTTGGAACCTTTTTATTTCCCGAAAGTACGGGAAATAGTGTAAATTTTATGTATTTAAATTTACTTAGAGATTTCGAAAAAACTAGAAAGTATAGTTGGGGTTCTGCTGTTTTAGCCTACCTATACAGTTCCTTGTGCAAAAATGCAATCAAGGAAAAATTTACATTTTATGGCTGCGCTTTTTTACTTCAAGCCTGGGGTTGGTGGAGGATGGAGTCCCCAAATCCCCGTCAACAACAACACATTCGTTTTCCCGTACGCAACAAAGTAAGTCATCAAGTTATATCATTTATTATTGTTCATCTCTTCACCAAATATATGCTAAAAATAAAATATTTTTCATTTTCTTTAGGTATTGCGTGAGGGGTGTGGATTACGGCAAGAATCCAAGATTCAATGTCGCACTATACCGCAATCTATTGGATCACCTAGGCCCGGATGATGTACGTCATACCTTTCAACTTTTCTAATTTTAAATTATTGATATATTACATTTTCATTAACCTGATTTAATTTTATGTGCAGTTTGTCTGGAGACCATATTTGGGTTTGGGCCATGAACCAAACCCCGAGGATGCAGCAATTTGGAGCGCCAAGACTGCAATCATACGGTTCAATGTTGTGGAGATGCACCACAGCGACCGTGTGAAGATGCAGTTCGGAATGCATCAAGAGATACCCAGTGATCCGACTTATTTGTCCCCGTGGCATCTCAAAAGGGTCGACGCCCAGTGGGGTCTTACCAACTGGAAAGACTTTGCTCGAGAATGGTGTAAGATGTGGTAGAGGCATCACCGACATGTCTTGCAATTCCCAGTTTTCCTCAATCATGGTAATATGCGACACACGGATCAATATTTATCTTGGTACAGGTCGGTTAGTAACCCTGAAATGCACATGTCTCATCCAAGGTATTTGGTTGACCCACGAACACAATGAGAACAACCCTCGTTTCCCCAACAATAAACCCAACACACATCAACCTCCCACCAACCCCTCAGACGAAACAGAACCACAAACACCCAACCACAGTCGCCACCACAACACAATTACACCTAAATGCCCCACAACCAACCACAATCACCACCTCATTACCAATACCCCCATATGTCTCACATCCAACCGCAATTCCAATCACAATACCAACACACCCGCATACCCCACACACAATTGCAGCCTTCTGTATATCCCAATATGAGCCCCTCAACATCCAGCCTTAACCCTGATCTAGGAATGTCGGAAGATTATGAACCAACCGACCCAACTTACCATCAACCACAGTATCACTAAACCACCCAACATCCTCAATACCAAACACCCCAAGATCCATTTCCTTTCTACCCCCCGTACTCAGAAGATCAATGCTACAGACCCACCATGGAACCCTACCCACCGCCAACACGACCAAACTTTGAGGGTATGGGTAACCGACTATACCAAAGTGGATCTTCTAGATATGGAGATCTGACTGATTTCATGGATCCGGAATGCATTGACTTCGCTGGGCCATCGACCCTGCCACAGCAGGAAACGCGATGACATCCAGCACGGGAAAGGTGAGGACGGGGATGCGAAACCGGGGGTCATTATCGAGTTCTGGGGGACCACTGATTAATCTGTATTTTTTTATGTAATACTTATGGGTGTAATCATTTTTTGTAAATAAAAAGTCAATTTTATTGATCCTATATCGAATACGCAACGCACCGGATTGAAAAAAAAACGCGAAAATTGCCCTAAAAATGCACTAAGGCGCCATCTCACTTGGCTTAGGACAAGCCCTAAGCACCTAGGCGCCAAGTGAGATGGCGCTTCCCCTTAAATAATAGGTGTAGGCGCCAAGTGAGATGGCTCCTCCTTTGGAGAGTCATCTGAAACATGGTTATTTGCGTAATTTTTTCCGAAACATGGTTATTTGCGATTTTTTTTAATACCTGGTTATTGTAAAAAAAAAATCTCCAAAATCAGTTTTAATTTTTTAGTTTTTAAAATTTTCAAGTAGAGAATAGTTTTTAAAAATAATTTTGTAAAATTAAAAATAAAATGTTTTCAAAGTTATCAATATTATAAATTTGTTATTAGTGAAAAGTGTACTATTTTTCTTATTTTTTCTTCTTTTTAATTTTCAAATCTAAAAAGAAAAAACCAAAACCTCTGAAAATCTAATTTTATTTCTTAGTTTTTAAAATTTTCAAATAAAAAATAATTTTTAAAAATAGTTTTATAAAGTTAGACTACTAAACAAATTTTACAAAACCAATTTATAAAAATTTTAATTAAGAAATATATATTTCTGGTGTCAAACATGTATGTAGTTAGTTAGTTGTTGCTTTTATGCTTTAATTTGCATGACTCAAAGACTCATAATAAATGCATGATAATGAAGGAAATAAATTGCGAATGGTTTATTTAATATTCAAATTTTACTCTTTAAATTCGTAAGGTATTATCTGAGTTTGATTCTTGATAGAAATACGATTTAGTCAATGAGTCGTCCCTCTGAACTATGAAAACGAATTAATAAGTTTACTATGTGAATCGAAGCTGGTTTGTCAAATTGCTTTTTGATGATTCCTAAGACCTCTAATGCAGATGATAGAGTTAATATTTCCGAGATGTTCATGTTAAAAGATGGTGCCTTATCTAGAGGGGTGATTAGATCACCAATCTAAAATTCTAAAAGAATTCTGGTTTTAAAAAATTTGTTTAATAAAAGAGTACAGTGGAAGTTTTTGAAATTGAGTCGTTTATACGAACCAAGTTATTGGAAGTCGACTATGAAAATATTAAAATACAATATGGAATGACAACAATAAATTGGAATTGATATACTCCAATCAAATAACATCTTATTTAACGTTTGTAGAAAGTTACTATCAATACTATTTCTATTGATAACAAGCTAAAGAATAAACCGAACAATTTGTCGAACACTTGATGTGCAACAAAATTTTCATTATTTTCTTTTTAATTGAACAAGCTAAACAATTTGTCAAACAATTATTGTGCAATCAAAGTTTCAAAACTTCCATTGTATTGTGTTGATATAGAAAACCACTTATAATCAAAAGTGTTTATAAGTAACCCAACACACAATTCAAAACAAAAAAAAAATTGGAAAATTCCGACGCGTCAATAGATTACTCAATGTTATTTGGCAGATTGATATATGAAAATTAAAGTGTTTAAAGCAATAAAATAAAAGAGACACAAGGATTTGTATTCACAGTTCCCCACTTTCGTCCCCGCGTGGATACGTGTGTGTCTAATTCCAATGGAATTGGGATAATTCTTACTATGCAAAAAGTTTGATATAGGAGAAGGGTTCCAAGAGAAATTCCACAAACCCTAACGTTTGTTGTTGATTCAACCCTTCTCTTCCTTTCATCTTGAGAAAGACGAAGACACAATAACTGCAAATTGATTATCTGGATTTTTCTACTCCTTTGTGTAATTTATCTCCAAAGTTTTCGCGCACCACCAATTTCAACTAATGAAACACAAGACTTCACTTTTTATTCATTGTTCTCGCACTACTTCCTTTGCATTCTTTATATCTAAAGGATCCTTTGCGTTTGTTATCTCCAAAGGCTTTCACTAGGCCTCAAAACTCTTATGAGTGTTGTGATACGGTGGGAGAACTGACTATGGTTTTGCGTTTGTTTTCGCAAATGTTTCGGTTGAGCAAGAGTCGCCACCGACTTTTTATTTTATCCTAAGGAAAGGTTTAAAAAGCACAGCAAAAACCTTTGAGATTTTTCTTGGGTTCGGGGAGTAGATTATAGAAAGGGAAGGTATTAGCACCATTTCTATCCATGTTTATCCATGGGCTCTTAGGTACTTGCTTAGATCAACTTGCCTTGGTTTTCAATTGTTTGAAATGGTGCTTTGTGTGTGGCTTTGAAGATGTTTTGAAAAAAGATGCCTTGTCTAGGCTACCCTTGTAACAATTCTTTACTCGAATGTTTTACAAAAGGTGTTTGTCTTTTTGAAAAGATGTTTCAAGGTTTCTTTGAAAGTTTGTTTTGAAAGTGTTTGTGAAGTGTGGTTTAAAAAAATAGGCAAGTGTTTTCTTTTGCAAGTTGACAAGTACTTAAGAGCTATCTACCCTAAAGTTCTCAAAGATTTTTGTTATGTTTTAACCCTTTTAACAATTTTGTTCCACCATTGCATTTGGTGGACAATCTTGTGTTAGGAGATGAAAGGGACGGGCACGGGTCATCGTTTAGGCCATAATTGCAATAGTGCTAAGTATCTTTGGGCAATTTTCTTTTAAGGGACTTTGATCATTTTTTTAGGCAACTTTCGAAAGTGTCATCGAAGGACTATGATCAATTGATTTGTATTTGTTTTGCCCAAAGAGACCTAACATACAATATGGCCCATTTATGGAAGGCAACAATTGGAATACCCTAGGGGTGCAAGTGTGATATGTGTTGTCCATTTTCATGCTTGATTATCTTGAAATTAGGTCAAACTATTTTGTTCTTTTTATTTGCATACAAACCCTAATTCTAGCATGGTATATTTAGAAAGCGTTAAAGTGCGAAAAGTAAAATTCCTACACTATTACAACACAATATGGGAAGGGGGGTACAAATGTTCAAATGGGGGGATATTTAGACAAGGAATTTAAACCTAGCTATTACATCAATTTTGGAATATTTACAAAATAATTAATTGCATCAATTAAATGGAAAATAAAATAAAGATGCAAAATGCCAAAAGTTTTTTTTATATGTATGGAAAAATATATTTTTCATGTCAAATAAACAAAGAATGAATAAAATAAAAAAGTAACATTTTTGGAGTTTTTGTGTTTTAAGGGTAAAACCCTAATTTTTATTAAGTAAATATATATATTATTTAATTTATACAAGTATTCATTTATTATATACAAAAAAATAAAATAAAATGAAGTATATTTATAAAAAGTATTTTTTTATGTCAAATATTAATAAAATAATAAATGTATATATTTTTTGTATTGTTTACCTAAATATAATAATATATATAAATATCTTTATTATTTACTAAATAAATACTATATATATAATAATAATATTTACTATTTATAAAAAAAATATTTTTGATACAAAATGTTTTCAAAAGAGAAAATGAAATAAAAATCAGAAATAAAATATATTTTCATTATTTTTCTAATTTTTTCTAAATAATAGTATATATATATTTATGTATAAATGTCCATATAAACAAATAAATGCCTAAAAATAGGAAAATGGTGTAAAAAATGTTTTTTTATGTTTCTAATATTATTAGGAAAAATAAATAAACCAGAATGGAAAAAGAAAAATCAAAAAATCAATAAAACACACAAAATGGGCTCAGGGGGTATGAAATCAAAAATATGGTGTGAAAAGGAAAGACAAAGCTGGCCCAGCCCATGAAGCTTCTTCTTCAAGCTTCAGACAAAAAGATGTCAAAAACGCGCGCCTGTATCCAAGTTCAAACATCTGGATTCTTTGACTTTTTGCACAAACTTTCAACATAAGAAACGTTAAGCATTGAATCACGATTCTAAATATATAAAGAACTCATCCTAACTCTCAGAAATGAGAGAGAATTTTAACATTCCCAAATCATGACCTAACTTTTCTTCCATATTCAGACCTTAAATTCTCATAGCTCAGGCAAAATAAATGAAAAGTAAAAGCATGTACAGATTCAGGGGCATGAGTAGAACACTTCTTATTCACAAACTTAGAGCTAATGATGCCTAGACTAAGAGTTAGAAGTTCAAGAAGATACCTGTTCAGTTGAAGTTCTATCTGGCAATGAGGGAGCTTTCAGAGCAAGATGATGATCTGTACAACTTGCCTGAAGTGTGGTGATGCTATTCCAATGCTTACTTTGTTTTGAAACACCTGGAATCGAGCTATGGACCTTCAACTGCAAAAAAATAAAGTGAAAATGGTGGAACTGGTTAGAGGAGTTACAGGTCGTGTTTTGTGTTTTGGTTAGCTTCAAATGATGCTAAGGAATGTGTTTGATGAGTTTTTAGCAAGAAAGCATGAAAGGGATGAGTTGTGGGATTCAATCTGCAGACCCTGCCCTGTTTTTGCAGTTTGAGAGTGATTCTGGGAATGGGAGTGTTTGGGACCTTGTTTGCTCGTGTTCTAGCTTGGGTTGGATGATTAGAAGGTGTATAAAATATTTGCTTAGGCTTCTCCTTGCTGAGATCAAAGTTATGTTGTGTTATGCTAAGTTTCTTAACACTTAAGCAAACAAAGGCCACTTGAGTTTCTAGGAAGGTAGAGGCCCCCTAAACATGCTGATAACCTTGTCTTGATCAGTGTGTTTTGCTCATAATCTTGTGCCAAAGTAATTTGATCTGTACTTGTGGATTTGCAATTTTGACATAAAGCTTGCTTTTGCAAAAATGGCTATTTCACTTTTTCCATTTATGGCCTAATCCAACATGTAATGCTTAAACTCATGAAACAAGACATTAGCACAATGAACATGCATTAAATTATTGAGTGTTGGATGGTTTAAGGGCCTGTAATCAAGTGGCATGCTGGTTTGAGAAATTTGCACAAGTTATGAACATGTACATGGTCATGAATCAAAGTGACTTTTTGCCATATTGCAAAATTCGATTCTCTCAAGTCATGAGGTTGTTTGATGAGTTCTTGGACATTTTGGAAATCTTGGAATGTGTACTACAATCCATATTTGAAATGAAAATTGAAATTACAAGGGTAAGTATGTGGAAAATGGCCTTGAAGTTAGGTAGAAAACCTTGCCAAAATAGGTTAAAATTTCACAAAGTTAAGAATGGTTTAGTACCCTTATTCCAAAAATTGTAACTTGAGATACAAGCTTCTTTTGGGAAAACTTTGTGATTAAAAGTTGTAGATTATACAACAAGCTACAACTTTCATGTTTTGACTTTTGCTTGAATCCAAATGAATCTTGGTGAGAAAGTGGGGCAAAGTTGGGAAAAAATTAGGGTTTTTCATAACTTAGAAAAATTCTAAGTTATGAAAAATTCTCATTTCAAACCCTAATTTGCATTTTTTGATTTCTTGATGAACAAGTTTCATGATTTGGCATGTTTTGATGAAAAATGAATCTTGACTCTTGATTTTGACCAAAAAGTCAAAGTTTGACTTTACAGTATACAGTCAAAATTGATCAATTGACTGAGAAATTCAACTGTCAATCTTGTGCATTTGGGATCTTTTGAACTTGTTGAGCATGTCAAGGCAATTCCATGGGGTCCTTGGATCCATATGTGAGCTTGGTTTGCCATTGGCTAGGTCAAACAGTCAAAAATTGCCTTTGTGCAGTCAAAACCCTAAAAATGACCATTTTGCCCTTTTGGTGATCTGATCAAATTTCTTGTGGAATTGTGATCCAAACTTGATCAAATGGTCCATGTGAGTTCATAAGGTTGATGTAGGTCAATTTTCATGAGATTTGACTGTCAATTGGCCACAGTTAACTTTTTCTCCAGTGCAGTTGATTTTTAGGTCAACTGCCCAATTGACTGGGCAAAACTTGGAATCAAGGCTTGAAACTTTGTATGGATAAACTTGGGAGTCCAATATGAAGCAAGAAAGTCATCTTAGGCATTTTAGGTAAAAACATCTTTGTGCAAACACAAACCCTAATTTGAGTCAATAGTGCAAGGAGAAGTCTTGAGCAGATGAAACCCTAACTGGATCTTGATCTCCAAGGGCTTTGTGATGAGAAACCAATGAGAAATGGGAGGGCAAATTTTGGGGTACAACAGTTGTCCCTGTTCAATCTTCTTGAACCTGAAGAGTTAGATTGGCAAGTTTGCCTTTCGTGACTCGAGGGTAAAAGGAGATTGGACACTAGAGTGCCCTTAAATTTGCACTCGTCAAAGCAATGGATGCGGGAATGGGCTTAGAGATGCAATTTGGATATGGGCTTAACGATACCATCTGGAAGAGTGACAGAAACTTGTCGGGGATGGGCTTAAAGATGCCATCGGGAAATGAGTATCAAGAAGGTGTCCATACTTTGGACCATCTCTGAACTGGGGGTCTGAATAAGCAATAGATTGACATCCGTTGTTGGGAGGAATCTGTAAACTGTTTTTAAAAATTGCATCTGAACAAGTTGATAGATTAGCATCCGTTGTTGGGAAGAATCCATAAACTGTTTTCAGAAGTCTTGAGAAGATACTGAACAAGCGATAGGTTAACATCCGTTACTTGGAGAACCTGTAAACTGTTTTCAGAAATCTTGAAGTTGAATAAGCAATAGAGCAGCATCCGTTGTTGGGAAGCGTCCGTAAGCTGTTTTCAAAAGTTGCATCTGAACAAGCGATAGATTAACATCCGTTGTTGGGTAGAATCCATAAACTGTTTTCAGACGTCTTGAGAAGAAACTGAACAAGCGATAGGTTAACATCCGTTACTTGGAGAACCCGTAAACTGTTTTCAGAAATCTTGAAGTTGAATAAGCAATAGAGCAGCATCTGTTGTTGGGAAGCGTTCGTAAGCTGTTTTCAAAAGTTGAGAAGAGTCTGAACAAGCGATAGATTAACATCCGTTGTGGGGAAGAATCCATAAATTGTTTTCAGAAATCTTGAAGTTGGAGGAAAAACCGGTGTAGGGTTCCCTGAGGATGAGCTCGTGCCAAAACTGCATTTGGATGAATCTGGAATAAGCATCAGAATGTTGCCATGTCTGGGTCACATCCGAACTATTCCTGGAAAGAATCTCGGAAGATAATGATTTTAGTCTGTCGACTGATCTTACCTGAAAAGGTAAAGAGTTAGTAATATGCAAGGTCATGATGCATGATACAATGTATGTTATATGATATGAATGTAAATGGATGCGCATGTAAGCCGGAGAGCTGTCTTGCAAAGGATAGATGAATCCGAGATGGCTGAAGATAAAAGTAACTTGACTGCTGCCGGGAAGAATAATTCCTGGTTGTTGCTGGAGAATAAAGAGCTTGGGTTGTATACCAATCTTATGGGGAATTCCTGATGACTTCTACTGGGGAGTTCCAATCTAATAGACTCATGCTAGTGAGGTAAGACTGAGAATCTTCAGTTTGGTGGGAAGTATTTCTGGCGACTTCACTGGGGAACTCAAGATTTGCCCTCCCGAAATTCTGTGGGGAGAAGGTTCACTAGTCTGGCTCCGCTGGGGATACTGAAACTTAATTTCTAAGGGGAATTGAGTTCTGGAGGATTCTCTGGCTGGGAATAACAAAGACAAACTCCTCTGGGGAATTGTATTGATAAGTTATGTTGGGGAACTCTGATGAACTCCGCTGGAGGTAGGAAGAATTTTGGCGAGTGCGATCTTCCGTGGTAGTAAGCTGAGGATAACCCAGTTATAAGCCCTTGTGAGGAATAACTTTGAATAAAAACTCGGGAGAGACGTCCGTACTCTGCAGGGGATAAGCTTCCAGAATCTTCTGGGGATAAGCCTCAAGACTTGCTGGGGGACATGGATTCCAAATCTCCTAGGGGTTTCCTTTGAAAGGGTACCAAGATATCCAACTGTATCTTCAACCTATCAGTAATCCTCTTTCTTGATTCATAAGGAAATGATTATGTTCAAATGCATATGCCTATTTAACAAAACATTGGACGTTTCTCAAAATAAAACAATTAGTGCAAGAGAAAAAGAAAAGGAAATGACACAAATTTCTGGGAAAAGTATTTGTATTAACTTTCTCTGAGTATATTTGTACAAAGGAGACAATCATCCTAGTAAGAGGATTTTCGTTGTAAATATTGAAAATTTATACAAAATAAAAGATGGCTATGTGAAATAATTCCATGGGATTCCATTCCGCTATAGCCTTCACAACTCTGAATATATGTCCATTCAATGCTTCGTTTGCCGATGACTGGATTGATCAGAAGCCTGGAACTGGTTGATGAAGAGATTGTCTTTGAAGTGATCCGACGAGACATAGTCATACGCTTTAATTCCCTAACTTTTGCCTGAATCGTCCTTTCGGGTTTTCGATCCACCGGGAAACCCCTTTTTGCCCAAGCCGCCCTTTCGGGTTTTCAACTTGCCGGGTGTACAGATTTTTTTATATTTTTATCCCTAACTTTTGCCTGAACCGCCCTTTCGGGTTTTCGGTCCACCGGGATGCCCATTTTTTGCCCAAGCCGCCCTTTCGGGTTTTCGACTTGTCGGGTTATTTTATGCGTAGTATCTTTTGACTATGTCTGCATTCGCAGGGTGCGGCAAATCGTCGCCGTCCATGGTGGTCAGAATCATTGCACCACCAGAAAATATACTCTTTATCACAAATGGTCCTTCATATGTAGGAGTCCATTTTCCCCTGGGATCACTTTACGGCAAGATAATCCGCTTGATCACGAGATCTCCGACTTGATACACTTGACGTCTGACTTTCTTATTGAAGGCCTTAATCATCCGTTTTTGATACGTCTGACCATGGCATATAGCAGCGAGTCGCTTCTCGTCGATCAAATTGAGTTGATCAAGTCGGGTCTGCATCCAATCATCTTCATTCAAACCTTTGTCCTTCATAATCCTTAGAGAAGGAATCTGAACTTCCATAGGCAGGACAGCTTCCATGCCATATACCAACGAAAATGGGGTTGCCCCGGTTGAAGTACATGTCGTCGTACGGTATCCATGTAGAGCAAACGGTAACATCTCATGCCAGTCTTTGTAAGTGACTTTCATTTTCTGAATGATCTTCTTAATGTTTTTGTTCGCAGCTTCAACAGCACCGTTCATCTTTGTCCGATAGGGAGATGAATTGTGATGGTAAATCTTGAACTGCTCGCACAAAGCGGTGATCATTGTGTTATTCAGATTTGTACGGTTGTCTGTGATGATCCTGTCTGGAACACCATACCGACATATGAGATTTTGTTTGATAAAGCGGGAAACCACATTTTTAGTAACAGAGGCGAAGGAATCTGCTTCGACCCATTTGGTGAAATAGTCAATGGCAACCAGGATGAAGCGATGTCCATTGGAAGCCGTGGGCTTGATCTCTCCAATCATGCCAATGCCCCACATTGCAAATGGCCAAGGAGCAGTCAGAACGTTGAGAGGAACCAGAGGGATGTGAACTTTGTCAGCATAAACTTGACATTTGTGGCAAGTACGGGAATGTTGATGGCAGTCAGCTTCCATGGTAGACCAGTAATAGCCTGCCCTTAGGATCTTCTTAGCCATTGTATGCCCGCTCAAGTGAGTGCCAAATGTGCCGCTGTGTATATCAGTCATGATCAACTCTGCTTCAGCTTTGTCTATGCATCAGAGTAATACACAATCATGGCTTCGTTTGTAAAGGATGTCGTTGCTCAAGAAGAACTTGGCAGCAAATTTCCTTAAGAACTTCTTGTCATTTACGGAAGCTCCTTCGGGATAATCTCTAGTCTCGAGATACCTTTTGATTTCATGGAACCAAGGTTGTTCCACTACTTCTTCGGTATTAATCTCATGACAATGCGCAGGTTCATCCATTCGCTCGATGGTGATTTGGGGAGCCTCGTTATCCCAGTTGAGTTTAAACATGGAGGACATTGTAGCTAGAGCATCTGCTAGCTGATTCTCTTCTCGCGGGAAATGCTCGAAGGTAATCTGCTCGAAATGAGGCAACAATGTCAGGACATGTTCTTTGTATGGGATAAGATTAGGATGCTTGGTATCCCACTCTCCTTTGATTTGACTGATGACCAAAGCCGAGTCCCCAAATACGATCAAAGATTTGATCCCCAGGTCTATAGCAGCCTTGAGACCAAAGATGCAAGCTTCATACTCAGCCATGTTGTTTGTGCAGCTGAAGCAAAGTCGGGCCGTGAAAGGTGTGTGACAACCTTCCAGAGAAATGAGTACTGCGCCGATACCGTTTCCAAGTGCATTTGAAGCACCATCAAAGTACAGGGTCCATCGGGATCCCTTTTCGGGTCCGTCATACGGTCCGTTACCTTCAATGTTGTCCAAATTCATGATGTCCTCGTCTGGGAAGTCAAATCTCATGGGTTGATAATCTTCGATAGCTTGATGAGCCAGATGGTCAGCTAGTACACTCCCTTTTATAGATTTTTGGGTGGTGTACTGGATGTCATACTAAGTTAGGATCATTTGCCATCTAGCTATCCTTCCAGATAAAGCGGGCTTTTCGAAGATATACTTGATAGGGTCCATTTTGGAAATCAACAAGGTAGTATGAGTCAACATATACTGTCTTAGTCGGCGAGCAGCCCATACCAAAGCGCAGCAAGTTTTCTCGAGCAGTGAGTAACGAGTCTCACAGTCGGTAAACTTTTTGCTAAGGTAATAAATGGCATGCTCTTTTCGACCAGACTCATCATGCTGGCCCAAAACACACCCCATTGAGTTATCCAAGACGGTCAAATACATGATCAGTGGTCTTCCTTCGACGGGTGGCATCAGAATAGGAGGTTCTAGCAAATACTCCTTGATTTTATCAAAAGCAGCTTGGCAATCGTCGTTCCATTCAACTACCTGATCTTTCTTCAAGAGTTTGAAAATTGGCTCACAGGTAGAAGTGAGATGGGAGATGAATCTGGCAATATAGTTCAAGCGCCCCAAGAATCCTCTAACCTCCTTTTCAGTACGGGGAGCAGGCATCTCTTGTATTGCTTTCACTTTTGCTGGATCGACTTCAATGCCTTTGTTGCTTACAATGAATCCCAGGAGTTTACCAGACCTAACTCCAAAAGTGCACTTGCTTGGATTCAGCCTGAGTTTGTATTCTTTCAATCTGGCAAACAGCTTTTCTAGATGTTCAAGGTGCTCTTCCTCTGTTTGTGACCGAGCTATCATATCGTCTACGTAAACTTCGATCTCATGATGTATCATATCATGAAATAAATCTACCATGACGCGTTGATAAGTTGCCCCAGCGTTCTTCAGTCCGAACGGCATCACCTTGTAACAGAAAGTGCCCCATTGCGTGACAAAAGTTGTTTTTTCCATGTCCTCGGGGGCCATTTTGATTTGATTGTAGCCCGAGAATCCATCCATGAAGGAAAACACTTTGTGCTGAGCTGTATTGTCGATCAAAATGTCAATGTGTGGAAGCGGAAAATCATCTTTGGGGCTGGCCCTATTCAAATCTCGGTAGTCCACACACATCCTGACTTTGCCATCTTTCTTAGGTACTGGCACGATGTTAGCGACCCATTGAGGATAGGACGTAACAGCCAGAAAGCCAGCGTCGAATTGCTTCATTACTTCTGCTTTGATCTTTTCAGACATGTCAGGCCTCATTCGGCGGACTTTTTGCTTGATCGATGGACAATCCTCTCTTGTGGGGAGACGGTGAACCACGATGTTTGTGTCTAAACCCGACATGTCTTCATAAGACCAAGCGAAGATTTCAACATACTCATTCAACAACTGTATCAGGCGTTCCTTGACACTTGATTCCAGATTGGCACCCACTTGCACCTCCTTCCGGTCTTCCTCGGTCCCTAAGTTGACAGTTTCCAATGACTCTTTGTGCGGTAAGATGGCCCTTTCCTCTTGTTGTAGAAGTCTGGCTAGTTCCCCTGGTACTTCACAACCTTCGTCATCTTCATACTCGGCTTGATTGACCAGATCTTCAGAGTTATTGAAGGATATAGCAGAATTGTCACCCATGGAATCCGGAGTGGATGGGTACCTGCATTGGTGAGTGTGGGTGTGTGTAAGGGATAGCCATCCTTATACAAAAAATGCAAAAGGAAAGAAAATGAACACAAGCAGTTTATCAAATGAAAAACGTCCAATCAATCATTAAACATGGCATATGGATGTGAAAAATAATCAAAACCCTTACAAATGGACCTACATGCTCCGGGCAAGGCATGAGGTGAAAAGATAGTGTACGAATTGTTTGAAAGTAAATATTACAGACCAAATAGGAAATGTTTAACAGATAAATTACTGATGAATAAAAGTGATGGGGACAAAGTCTTTTGCCTCCCAGTTGCTCAATCCTCCTTTGACAGTTGGGTGAATCCATTCTTCGATGTTGCTCTCTTTGTCCTCGTCCTTCAAAGCATTGATTCTGTAGGGAGAAATTTTGACTGGCGCTCTTTCAATCTTCGACCGGCGCATAGCTTTTTGGCCTGCGGTAGTGAACCCTAAACCGAATTTGTCTGTCTTATGCGGAATATCAGGTAACTGCCCCATGCTGAATTCTTCCCTTCCTTTATTGCGGCCCTCGCGTCCTCCAAAGATGCCATCCTGGCCATCTGCCTCGGTGTCTCAGTTGCCAACTTTGCTACTGCTATTTCAGGAAGGACCTCTTCGAAATGCTGAAAAGGCGTCTCAATGAACTCCCCTTCTACCTCCACATATCGGAAGGAATTCAAGTGGCTAATCATGTACTCCTCTTCGCCATGGACAGTAATGATCTTTCCCTTAACAGGATACTTCAACATCTGATGTAAGGAGGAGGTGACTGCCCCAGCATGGTGTATCCAGGGCCTACCCAGCAAGCAAGAGTATGACGGACGAATGTCCATCACATAGAAAGTGGATTTAAACACCTCAGTGCCTATCTTGATGGGAATTTCAACCTCCCCATGGACCATTCTCTTCGAACCATCGAAAGCTCTGACAACAATATCACTCGGCTTCAACTCCAACCCTTCATAATCTAGTCGGTCCAAGGCCTTCTTAGGCAGTACATTCAGCGACGAACCAGTGTCGACCAAGACATGTGCGAGGGTAGTTCCTCGGCACTCGACTGAAATGTGCAAAGCATCATTGTGGTTTCTACCTTTAGGAGTTAGGTCGGCATCAGAGAAACCTAATCCATTATCCGCAGTCAGGCTAGCCATGCAATTTTGAAATTGATCCGCAGAGGTTTCCTGGGGCACATGGGCTGCCTTCAGGAATTTTATCAGGGCTTTAGCGTGCACTTCTGAGCAAAGTAGTAGTGCCAGCATGGAGATCTTTGAGGGGGTTTGCCCCAATTGTTCTACCACATCGTAATCACTCCTTTTGATTATCCTCAAAATCTCATCCATTTCCTTCTTTGAGGTTTCCGGGATGGCCAAGGGTTGAGCCCTCGTCCTGATGAGCTCATCTTGGATTCCCTTGCCTTTATCAATAGCGGTAAGAAGGACAGTACTAGGAACAATAACATCTTCAATCACAGGGGTTCTAGCAGAGAGTTTTATTGGTGCAGGGATGACCTTGTCGGCAGATGAGGGTCCAAAGATTGCTCTTGGAGGGGCAATCTCTGGAGAAAATATTCTCCCGCTCCTGGTGATTTTGCTCGTGCCTGCAATGTTACCAATGCTGGCTTCTTCATCATCCGAACTTTCTTCAATTATTTCGATTTGTTTGATACCATGGTAGTAGACGTCACCGCCATAGTTCCATGGTATCGACTTCTCAGAAACATAGGGGACAGACCCTGGCATTGTTATCTTCAAAGGAACAGATTTCGCAACTGGTGTAATCTTAACAAGCTTTTTGACGGCCTTGGAAAGATTGGCGTGAATGGTTATGATTGAGACATCTTCAGTATGGGTTGGAACAGCAGAAACTTTTTCAAACAAAATTTGTCGACTATCCATAAGGCCTTGGATGCCTTTCTTCAATAACGGACAATCAAACGGCAGAGAGTAACAACAATAGCAGTCTTCTTTACATCTCGGGAAGATCTCGGCCCTTAACATATTCAACTTAATGGTTAACAATGGAGTAGTCAGATCATTGACATCAGCAACATACAAATCTTCTTCAATGGCATTGACATTTCGGCCGTGCTTCGACATGGGTGCAGATATCACATTAGGCTTCTCCGGAGCGTCAAACTCCACCTCCTTCGCCTCTATCAGGTCTTGGATTTTATGCTTGAGTGCCCAACAGTCATTGGTGTCGTGCCCGACACTGTCAGAATGGTAGGCGCATTTAGCATTAGGATGATAATGTGGAGAGGACGTATTCACATTCTTTGGTGCCTCCTTGATAGTGGCGAGATTCAACTTTAACAGATGGGGAAGCACTTGCGCTGGAGTCATATTAATATGGGTGAACTGCCGTTGTGGCCGTTCCACCCGTTGCTGATTTGGTCTGGATTGGTTATAACGAGGCTGCTCACTTGAAGGATTTTGAATCATTACGGCCCCCACAGTTGGCCGACGCTCAGTCTTCCCTGCTCTTCTCTGAGAATATACCACAGCTGTTTCCTTCTTAAAGGGCTTCTTCTCAACACTTGCAGCAACACCCTTCTGAATCTTTCCTGACTTGATGCCAGCTTCTATTCTTTCGCCTGTTAAGATCAAATCGGTAAACCCCGCGGAAGAGTTACCAATCAGATGATTAAAAAATGGCCCAGATAGGGTCCCAAGAAACATATCAACAAGTTCACGGTCGGTTAAAGGAGGTTGCACCCTGCCAGCCAAATCCCTCCATTTTTGTGCATATTCTTTGAATCCCTCGCCTGTTCCTAGTGACATACCCTGAAGTTGGGTACGAGTAGGAGCAAGGTCAGAATTATACTGGTATTGTTTGTAAAAAGCGGTGGCCAAATCTTCCCAATTTCGGACGCTGGTTCCCTCTAGCTGATAAAACCACTCCAGTTGAGCCCCAGAAAGGTTGTCTTGAAAGAAATGAATCCAAAGGTTTTTATCTGCCGTATAGGGTTAAATCTTTCTCACATAGGACCTGAGATGCATTTTTGGACAGGACAGCCCATCATACCTCACAAACACTAGCACTTTGAATTTTGGGGGAATCACAATCCCGGCAACCAAACCCAAGTCTTCAAAATCCAAACCCGGTACTCTTTGTAGCTCCATGGCGGCCAACCTGTCTTCTAGACCTTTGTATTTATCATCAGCTGGAGGGTATTGCTGATCAGAATAGTCTTCATCCTCTTCGACCTCCTCTTCTTCCCCATCGGACTCGGAAGGTACCGCAACCCCACCTCCTTTGCTGGTTCCTTCATCAGAAGTAGGAGGAAATTCAAGCACTCTCCGAGCTTCTCCGTCAAATCTTCTCCCCAGAGTAGCCACCCCGAGTCTCTTTTTCTTCTTTTTCACTGGGTCTTTATTCCCCAGCAAGGTCTTGAGATCCTCCTGACCTTTAGCCAAGGTTGTCAGGAGTTGCTGAAACTGTGCATTCTGAGCTTGCAGGTCTTTGACTGTTTGCTCGAGATCCATCCTACTGAAATAAACAGCAGACAGATAAGGAAACCTGGCGTGAGACCTGCTTATGCACATGATGAATGGTATTCTTATGTATGCAATGCATTCAAGGATTTAGAACGTTCAAAATTGTTGCAGACAAAAAGGAACGCACGTCATATTAAGAAGAAATTTGTTAGTACATAAATGCCCCATGGGCCAAATATTACAAAATAACTTCTTAAGGTAAAAAGACATTGCGCATCCTCTTTGGTGCGATGTAGGTGTTGAGGGCCTCTTGCTCATGGAGTCGGCGGGTAAGCTCTAGAACCTTCTTCTCACTGGCGTAGAAGCTGGCTTCAAAAGTGTTTCGTTCCTCCTTGAGCTGAATCCAACTTTTCTGCATTTCCTCCCATGATGTAGGCATGTCGGGATGTAGGATGGTGTAGGGAACCTCTCCTTCCTTAACAGGCTCTTTAATCACAGGGAGAACATGAGGATAAGGCATCATCAGACTTTGGGCTCGGGCTCGTACCCACTTGAGATAAGGCTCAAGAGGGATGGAGTTCTTGTGTCCCAGAGTCTTGCTATCAACCTTGTTGGGTCTTCCCCAAGCTCTGATGAATCTTTGGTGAAGTCCTTGCGCATCGTTGTCGAAGTCAAACACTAGGTCAGGAATCAACATGTCATGAGGGCCATCCCTCCTTGCATATACAAATTGCCTCAAAGCTAGGCAAGGGTTGTAAGTGATACCTCCTCTGATTCCAAGTAAAGGAACATTAGAAAATTCCCCGCAATGATCGACAATGATGACATTTTCTCTGGACCGAGAACACCAATGCACATCAGAGTGAGTAAGAGTCATCAACCGTTGGGACCACCTTGAGCCTTGGTCATTCTTCAAGACAGATTGTGGAAGGTGCGAAATAAACCACCTTTCAAGGAGAGGAGTACAGCACATGAGAACACCCCTCTTTCTCATTGTTCGTGTGTAAAATGAGTGAAGAATGTCCCCAAGCAATGTTGGTATTGGATTTCTGGATAAGAAGATTTTGACGGCGTTGACATCTACCAATTGGTCAGGATTTGGGAACAAGACCAACCCATAGATAAGGAGTGCCACAATCTCTTCAAAGGCTTGTAGGTCCAATGAGTTCCAACATTCTTGTGCCTTCTCAAACAAGAATTTTGCTTAGAATCCTTTGACGCCGCTTCTGGTTTCCCAATGCCCCTTGATGTCGGATGGTTGTAGATGTAATGCTCGAGGAACATCTTCCGGCTTTGGTTCCTTTTCCGTACCGTTGAAGGGTAGTTGATTAAGGATAGGAATTCTCAGGAGTTGAGAAAACTCCTCCAAAGTGGGCACCAACTGGTAATCAGGGAAAGTGAAACAGTGGTGAAGAGGGTCAAAGAACTGAAATAGCATTTTCATCATGTCTTCTTCAATGTTGGTGTTGACTAGGCTGAGCAGTCTGCCATGTTTTTCACTGAAGGATGAGCTTTCCGGAATTCTTGAGGTGAGCTCCTTGAGTTGAGGAGAAATTCTCACAAGGTTGACTTGGATGGTTTTTCTGCGAGGAATTTCCATGACCTACAAAACAAGAACAAAGATGAAGATCTAAACCCTTGAAGTGGTTAGTAAATGCATATGATGTTTTATGATGTTCATGATGTATGCACAAACATATGTACAGGCAAATCACACCAAACCCTAGTTTCAGGCTTGCATGGGGTTTCATAGGTAAGTACCCTCTTGAGTGTGGTTGGCTTAAAAACCTGTCCTATAAATAGTAACCGGGTTCTAAGGAGCTCAATATCATTGGATTGTTTTCATCGTTCATGGTTTTGGTTTAGCCACTTAACTAGCGACCAAAATATTCCAAGAAAACAACCCTCAATGAGTGTAGTATCGAGTATCTACCAACTTCGGACTGCACCAAATCCGGTCATCTTACTACCTCTAATAAAAGGCCAAGATGGTCAAGTAAGGTTCTAGGTCATTAGTGCTTAGTGACATCACTCAGCGGCCCCGTACTCTCCTTGATTGAACTCAAGGGTTACCGGTACTCACAAATATGTCGCACTAATATAGCTATTGCTTCGACCGTGTCGGTATACCCCGCACAGTTTCCACAACGTATTGCTATCTATGAATGTTTCCCAAAATCCGGGTGTAGGATTGTAAACCCAAACAAGAGAGCCAAGATATAAAGCAATCAAGACAAACAATTAATCATGCAAGAGGGTGATCTAATCCCTAAGGTTACTCCACTTTTAAATTTGTCCCCAGCAGAGTCGCCAGTTCTGTGATACGGTGGGAGAACTGACTATGGTTTTGCGTTTGTTTTCGCAAATGTTTCGGTTGAGCAAGAGTCGCCACCGACTTTTTATTTTATCCTAAGGAAAGGTTTAAAAAGCACAGCAAAAACCTTTGAGATTTTTCTTGGGTTCGGGGAGTAGATTATAGAAAGGGAAGGTATTAGCACCCTTTCTATCCATGGTTATCCATGGGCTCTTAGGTACTTGCTTAGATCAACTTGCCTTGGTTTTTAATTGTTTGAAATGGTGCTTTGTGTGTGGCTTTGAAGATGTTTTGAAAAAAGATGCCTTGTCTAGGCTACCCTTGTAACAATTCTTTACTCGAATGTTTTACAAAAGGTGTTTGTCTTTTTGAAAAGATGTTTCAAGGTTTCTTTAAAAGTTTGTTTTGAAAGTGTTTGTGAAGTGTGGTTTAAAAAAATAGGCAAGTATTTTCTTTTGCAAGTTGACAATTACTTAAGAGCTATCTACCCTAAAGTTCTCAAAGATTTTTGTTATGTTTTAACCCTTTTAACAATTTTGTTCCACCATTGCATTTGGTGGACAATCTTGTGTTAGGAGATGAAAGGGACGGGCGCGGGTCATCGTTTAGGCCATAATTGCAATAGTGCTAAGTATCTTTGGGCAATTTTCTTTTAAGGGACTTTGATCATTTTTTTAGGCAACTTTCGAAAGTGTCATCGAGGGACTATGATCAATTGATTTGTATTTGTTTTGCCCAAAGAGACCTAACATACAATATGGCCCATTTATGGAAGGCAACAAGTGGAATACCCTAGGGGTGCAAGTGTGATATGTGTTGTCCATTTTCATGCTTGATTATCTTGAAATTAGGTCAAACTATTTTGTTCTTTTTATTTGCATACAAACCCTAATTCTAGCATGGTATATTTAGAAAGCGTTAAAGTGCGAAAAGTAAAATTCCTACACTATTACAACACAATATGGGAAGGGGGGTACAAATGTTCAAATGGGGGGATATTTAGACAAGGAATTTAAACCTAGCTATTACATCAATTTTGGAATATTTACAAAATAATTAATTGCATCAATTAAATGGAAAATAAAATAAAGATGCAAAATGCTAAAATATTTTTTTTATATGTATGGAAAAAGATATTTTTCATGTCAAATAAACAAAGAATGAATAAAATAAAAAAGTAACATTTTTGGAGTTTTTGTGTTTTAAGGGTAAAACCCTAATTTTTATTAAGTAAATATATATATATTATTTAATTTATACAAGTATTCATTTATTATATACAAAAAAATAAAATAAAATGAAGTATATTTATAAAAAGTATTTTTTTTATGTCAAATATTAATAAAATAATAAATGTATATATTTTTTGTATTGTTTACCTAAATATAATAATATATATAAATATCTTTATTATTTACAAAATAAATACTATATATATATAATAATAATATTTACTATTTATAAAAAAAATATTTTTGATACAAAATGTTTTCAAAAGAGAAAATGAAATAAAAATCAGAAATAAAATATATTTTCATTATTTTTCTAATTTTTTCTAAATAATAGTATATATATATTTATGTATAAATGTCCATATAAACAAATAAATGCCTAAAAATAGGAAAATGGTGTAAAAAATGTTTTTTTTTATGTTTCTAATATTATTAGGAAAAATAAATAAACCAGAATGGAAAAAGAAAAATCAAAAAATCAATAAAACACACAAAATGGGCTCAGGGGGTATGAAATCAAAAATATGGTGTGAAAAGGAAAGACAAAGCTGGCCCAGCCCATGAAGCTTCTTCTTCAACCTTCAGACAAAAAGATGTCAAAAATGCGCGCCTGTATCCAAGTTCAAACATCTGGATTCTTTGACTTTTTGCACAAACTTTCAACATAAGAAACATTAAGCATTGAATCACGATTCTAAATATATAAAGAACTCATCCTAACTCTCAGAAATGAGAGAGAATTTTAACATTCCCAAATCATGACCTAACTTTTCTTCCATATTCAGACCTTAAATTCTCATAGCTCAGGCAAAATAAATGAAAAGTAAAAGCATGTACAGATTTAGGGGCATGAGTAGAACACTTCTTATTCACAAACTTAGAGCTAATGATGCCTAGACTAAGAGTTAGAAGTTCAAAAAGATACATGTTCAGTTGAAGTTCTATCTGGAAATGGGGGAGCTTTCAGAGCAAGATGATGATCTGTACAGCTTGCCTGAAGTGTGGTGATGCTATTCCAATGCTTACTTTGTTTTGAAACACCTGGAATCGAGCTATGGACCTTCAACTGCAAAACAAGAAAGTGAAAATGGTGAAACTGGTTAGAGGAGTTACAGGTCGTGTTTTGTGTTTTAGTTAGCTTCAAATGATGCTAGGGAATGTGTTTGATGAGTTTTGAGCAAGAAAGCATGAAAGGGATGAGTGTTGGGATTCAATCTGCAGACCCTGCCCTGTTTTTGAAGTTTGAGAGTGATTCTGGGAATGGGAGTGTTTGGGACCTTGTTTGCTCGTGTTCTAGCTTGGGTTGGATGATTAGAAGGTGTATAAAATATTTGCTTACGCTTCTCCTTGTTGAGATCAAAGTTATGTTGTGTTATGTTAAGTTTCTTAACACTTAAGCAAACAAAGGCCACTTGAGTTTCTAGGAAGGTAGAGGCCCCCTAAACATGCTGCTAACCTTGTCTTGATCAGTGTGTTTTGCTCATAATCTTGTGCCAAAGTGATTTGATCTGTACTTGTGGATTTGCAATTTTGACATAAAGCTTGCTTTTGCAAAAATGGCTATTTCACTTTTTCCATTTATGGTCTAATCCAACATGTAATGCTTAAACTCATGAAACAAGACCTTAGCACAATGAACATGCATTAAATTATTGAGTGTTGGATGGTTTAAGGGCCTGTAATCAAATGGCATGCTGGTTTGAGAAATTTGCACAAGTTATGAACATGTACATGGTCATGAATCAAAGTGACTTTTTGCCATATTGAAAAATTCGATTCTCTCAAGTCATGAGGTTGTTTGATGAGTTCTTGGACATTTTGGAAAGCTTGGAATGTGTACTACAATACATCTTTGAAATGAAAATTGAAATTCAAAGGGGAAGTATATGGAAAATGGCCTTGAAGTTAGGTAGAAAACCTTGCCAAAATAGGTTAAAATTTCACTAAGTTAAGAATGGTTTAGTACCCTTATTCCAAAAATTGTAACTTGAGATACAAGCTTCTTTTGGGAAAACTTTGTGAATCAAAGTTGTAGATTATACAACAAGCTACAACTTTCATGTTTTGACTTTTTCTTGAATCCAAATGAATCTTGGTGAGAAAGTGGGGCAAAGTTGGGAAACAATTAGGGTTTTTCATAACTTAGAAAAATTCTAAGTTATGAAAAATTCTCATTTCAAACCCTAATTTGTATTTTTTGATTTCTTGATGAACAAGTTTCATGATTTGGCATGTTTTGATAAAAAATGAATCTTGACTCTTGATTTTGACCAAAAAGTCAAAGTTTGACTTTACAGTATACAGTCAAAATTGATCAATTGACTGGGAAATTCAACTGTCAATCTTGTGCATTTGGGATCTTTTGAACTTGTTGAGCATGTCAAGGCAATTCCATGGGGTCCTTAAATCCATATGTGAGCTTGGTTTTCCATTGGCTAGGTCAAACAGTCAAAAATTGTCTTTGTGCAGTCAAAACCCTAAAAATGACCATTTTGCCCTTTTGGTGATCTGATCAAATTTCTTGTGGAATTGTGATCCAAACTTGATCAAATGGTCCATGTGAGTTCATAAGGTTGATGTAGGTCAATTTTCATGAGATTTGACTGTCAATTGTCCACAGTTGACTTTTTCTCCAGTGTAGTTGATTTTTAGGTCAACTGCCCAATTGACTGGGCAAAACTTGGAATCAAGGCTTGAAACTTGGTATGGATAAACTTGGGAGTCCAATATGAAGCAAGAAAGTTATCTTAGGCATTTTAGGTCAAAACATCTTTGTGCAAACACAAACCCTAATTTGAGTCAATAGTGCAAGGAGAAGTCTTGAGCAGATGAAACCCTAACTGGATCTTGATCTCCAAGGGCTTTGTGATGAGAAACCAATGAGAAATGGGAGGGCAAATTTTGGGGTACAACAAGTGTCTTGGACGAAAATCCCCAAATCACTCAATGATCTTGGAGGACAAACCTGCGGTTTTTCCGGATGAAGAACCCTGCAAATCTCAACTCAATATTCTCGACTACACAAGAACCTACTTGGATGTTATCGAACATTGTTTAGATGGCACCCCAACAAAAGATCGTTACAGTGGTTTGTCAGTGTGTATGCATATGTTGGAGGTTAAAGGTGAAGAGCCATTGCAGAAAATTTTTATGGTATCATCAAGCTGGAATGATGCATGAAACATTTATTTATAGTTATGAAAATATTAAGGCAAAAAAGGAAATTTTGGAATTAAAAGAACATGGAAAATTTGTAAATGAATTAGTTTGTTTTCAATTCATAGTCATGAAAGATGTATTATTAGTTTTCAATTTTTAAAAATTATTTTATAAATGAATTTTAAAAAAGAGTTTTGATAATCTAACTTTTAAAAATTGTTTTAAATTTATACTATATAATAAAGTTGTCATTAGTGAAAAGTGTTTTTTTTTTACTTATTTCTTCTTTCTAATTTTTAAAACTAAAAAGAAAAAAAAATCAAAATCTCCAAAATCAGTTTTAATTGTTTAGTTTTTAAAATTTTCAAGTAGAGAATAGTTTTCAAAAATAGTTTTGTAAAATTAAAAAAAAATGTTTTCAAGGTATACAATATTATAAATTTGTTATTAGTGAAAAGTGTACTATTTTTCTTATTTTTTTTCTTCTTTTCAATTTTAAAAACTAAAAAGAAAAAACCAAAACCTCTTAAATCTATTTTTATTTTTTATTTTTTAAAATTTTCAAATAAAAAATAATTTTTAAAAATAGTTTTATAAAATTAGACTACTAAACCAAATTTTACAAAACCAATTTATAAAAAATTTAATTAAGAAATATATATTTCTAGTGTCAAACATGTATGTAGTTAGTTAGTTGTTCTTTTTATGCTTTAATTTGTATGACTCAAAGACTCATAATAAATGCATGATAATGAAGGAAATAAATTGTGAATGGTTTATTTAATATTCAAATTTGACCCTTTAAATTTGTAAGGTATTATCCGAGTTAGATTCTTGATAGAAATAAAATTTAATCAATGAGTCGTCTCTCTGAACTACGAAAACGAATTAATAAGTTTATTATATGAATCGAAGCTGGTTGGTCAAAATATTTTTTGATGATTCCTAAGACCTCTATGGCAGAAGATAGAGTTCATATTTCCCAGATGTTCATGTTAAAATATGGCCCCTTATCTAGAGGGGTGATTAGATCACCAATCCAAAATTCTAGAAAAATTATGGTTTTAAAAAATTTGTTTAATAAAAGAGTACAAGCGAAAGTTTTTGAAATTGAATGTTTATACGAATCAAGTTATTGAAAGTCGAATATGAAAATATTAAAATACAATATGGAATGACAATAATAAATTGGAATTGATATACTACAATAAAAAACATCTTATTTAACATTTATAGAAAGTTACTAGCAATACTATTTCCAATGATAACAAGCTAAAGAATAAAGCGAACAATTTATCGAACACTTGATGTGCAACAAAATTTTCATTATTTTCTTTTTAAATGAACAAGCTAAATAATTTATCAAACAATTGTTGTGCAATCAAAGTTTCAAAACTTCCTTTGTATTGTGTTGATATAGAAAATCACAACCCAACACACAATTTAAAACAAAAACAATTTCGGAAAATTCTTACGTGTCGATAGGTTGCTCAATGTTATTTGACAGATTGATATATGAAAATTAAAGCGATTAAAGCAATAAAATAAAAGAGACACAAGGATTTGTATTCACTGTTCCCCACTATCGTCCTTGCATATGGGTACGTCTGTGCCTAGTTCTAATGGAATTAGGATAATTCTTATTATGCAAAAAAATGATACAAGAGAAGTGTTTCATGAGCAACTCTACAAACCCTAACGTTTATTGTTGATTTAACCCGTTCTCTTCCTTTCATCTTGAGAAAGAAGAAGACACGATGGTTCCAAATTAATTATCTGTATCTTGCTACTCTTTTGAGTGCTTTATCTCCAAAGTTTTCGCACACCACCAATTTCAACTATTGCAACACAAGACTTCAATTTTGATTCACTGTTCTTGCGCTACTTCCTTTGTGTTCTTTATCTCTAAAGGATCCTTTGCGTTCTTTATCTCCAAAGGATTTCACTAGGCCGCAATCCTATTATGAATGTCTTGCACGAAAACTCCCAAATCACTGAATGATCTTGGAGGACAAACCCGTGGTTTTTCCGGATGAAGAACCCAACAAATCTCAACTCAATATTCTCGGCTACACAAGAACCTACTTGGACGTTATCGAACATTGTTTAGATGGCACCTCAACAAAAGATCGTTACAGTGGTTTGTAAGTGTGTATGAATAAGTTGGAGGTTGAAGGTGAAGAGCAATTGCAGGAAATTTTTATGGTATCATCAAGTTGGAATGGTTCATGAAAGATGTATATATAGTTATGGAAGTATTAAGGCAAAAGAGGAAAATTTAGAATTAAAAGAATATAGAAAATTTGTCTCAAGAAACAGTATGAGCCGGTATGTAGCTTGCAAGAGCCTGCTTATAGTGTTAATTTTAACAGCATGAGCCTGCCTGAAATGGCCTATGAGACGGCCTGACCAAAACAGAAGGAAACAACTTATCCCGTATAGTAGATGAACCGACCTGAAATGGCTTATGAGTCGGCCTGACCAAGACAGAAGAAAATAGTTTATTCAGGACAGCAAAGAGCCGGCCTGTAATGACTTATAAGTCGGTCTGTAAACGTATTTTTAGTGCAGAAAATAATTTTTTGAGACTGAGTCAGTTTTGACTAAGTTTCCAATGATTCCAAAGACCTCTAAATGCGTAGGGTGCCACCCAAACTCAGAGATACCTCATAATATACATAAATGCTATAATCTTAATATTTTGACATCATGCAAAACACATCTTGATGAAGGTTGTACTCACAATACAGTCAGCCATATAGAATTTATAAATTTTGTTAAAGTCAAAATTGCATAAAGTTAAATTTTTTTAAAAAATTATTGATTTATAAATATCAACAATCTAATTACATTTTAAAAAATGACTTACTTAGACTTCTTATCATACACAATTTTTAATTCTTATTAAATTCAAAATTGAAAAAATAAAAATAAAAGGATAGTGTTAGTTTTTTTAATTGCGTGCATGTTTTTGATTTAATTTGAACATAAAAAAAAATATTACTAATGAAATTGTTAACAACTGAAAAAGATAATAATAATAATTTTTTATTTGTTTGTATATTGATCATGTGTTTGTAATGGTAACTCGAACAATTTTTATATTAATCATACAAGAGTTGTCAATTAACTAATATTTTCAATGATACTTATAATTTGGCACTATCAAGTCACACAAACAAAATGATATTTTGACTGTACTTTTAAAAAGTTCAAGATTGAACTTCATTTTTACTCTTTTATCATTTCGGTATGTTAATGTGAAATGGTTTTCCTATTATAATTTCGACTTTTTAGCTAAATTTTCCTTCTTTTTTTTGTTAACGATGTTTTGATGTCATTTTATTTGCTGCCTTTTTTATGTTATTGTTTATGCATATGACATAATTTTTTTTGTTTTTTATTCATATCATAAAATAATATTATAGTTTGCTGCATACTCAATTTTTCATATAATAGTATGGCACTTTAATATCAGTCATCATTTATACAAGTGAATAACTATATTTAAGGGAAGTGCATTTTATTATCATCTTTAATAATATTCTTTTAAGTAGGATTTCTTTCACGTAAATAGTTTTTTTTTTCATCTGTAAAAAGAAGTTTGAAAACTTTAATAGTAGTATTTTATAATACAATAAAAATATAACAGAATGAAAAAGAATAAATACAAAAGATAAATTAAAAGGATAATTACATAAATGTAATAAGGATTAAAATTATTCGATAAATAATAGAGTATAGTATATAAATATTATAGAAGTTACAGTTATAATTATTTTATATTTTAATATATAATATTTATTTTTAGTTGAGGTGCATGACTTTAATAGTTGTATTCAATAAACATAGAATTGAGGAGAATGAATTCTTAAATAAATATATGTATGATTTTCTCCTCAATTCTTAAATAAATATATGTATGATTTTATGTGATTAACATGCATGGCGCTCATACTCATATTAACTATGTGAGAATGGAAAGAATGTGGATGAGCTATTAAGAATCCGTTTTTAATGAGTTTTAGTTTTCAATTTTTAAAAATTATGAATTTTAAAAAAGAGTTTTTATAATCTAACTTTTAAAAATTGTTTTAAATTTATACAATATAATAAAGTTGTCATTAGTGAAAAGTGTATTTTTTTACTTCTTTCTTCTTTCTAATTTCTAAAACTAAAAACAAAAAATAAAAATCTCAAAAATCAATTTTAATTTTTTAGTTTCTAAAATTTTCAAGTAGAGAATAGTTTATAAAATTAGTTTTGTAAAATTAGAAAATTGTTTTAAAGTTATACATCATTATAAAATTTGTTATTAGTGAAAAGTGTACTATTTTTCTTTTTTTTTTCATCTTTTTAATTTTCAAAACTAAAAAGAAAAAACAAAAACCTCTGAAATCTATTTTTATTTTTTATTTTTTTATTTTCAAATGAAAATTAATTTTTAAAAATAGTTTTATAAAATTAGACTACTAAACAAATTTTACAAAATCAATTTATAAAAATTTTAATTAATAAACATATATTTCTGGTGTCAAACATGTATGTAGTTAGTTACTTGTTGTTTTTATGCTTTAATTTGCATGGCTCAGAGACTCGTAATAAATGCATGATAATGAAAGAAATAAATTGCGAATGATTTATTTAATATTCAAATTTTACTCTTTAAATTTGTAAGGTATTATCTAAGTTCGATTCTTGTTAGAAATAAAATTTAGTTAGTTCGATTCTTGTTAGAAATAAAATTTAGTTAATGAGTCGTTCCTCTGAACTACGAAAACGAATTAATAAGTTTACTATGTGAATCGAAGCTGGTTGGTCAAAATTCTTTTTGATTATTCCTAAGAGCTCTAATGCAGAGGATACAGTTAATATTTCCGAGATGTTCATGTTAAAAGATGGCGGCTTATCTAGAGGGGTGATTAGATCACCAATCCAAAATTCTAGAAAAATTCTGGTTTTAAAAAATTTGTCTAATAAAAGAGTACAAGCGGATGTTTTTGAAATTGAGTCGTTTATACGAACCAAGTTATTGGAAGTCGAATATGTAAATATTAAAATACAATCTGGAATGACATAAATAAATTGGAATTGATATACTGCAATCAAATAACATATTATTTAACGTTTATAAAAAGTAACTAGCAATACTATTTCCAAACAATTTGTCAAACACTTGATGTGCAACAAAATTTTCATTATTTTCTTTTTAATTGAACAAGTTAAACAATTTGTCAAACAATTGTTGTGCAATCAAAGTTTCAAAACTTCCTTTGTATTGTGTTGATATAGAAAACCACTTATAATCAAAAGTGATTATAAGCAACCCAACACACAATTTAAAACAAAAATAATTTCAGAAAATTCAGACGCGTCGATAGGTTACTCAATGTTATTTGACAGATTGGTATATGAAAATTAAAGCGATTAAAGCAATAAACTAAAAGAGACACACGGATTTGTATTCACTGTTCCCCACTATCGTCCTCGCGTGTGGGTACGTATGTGCCTAATTCTAATGGAATTAGGATAATTCTTACTATGCAAAAAAAATAAATACAAGATAAGTGTTTCAAGAGCAACTCCACAAACTCTAATGTTTGTTGTTGATTCAACCCCCTTCTCTTCCTTTCATCTTGAGAAAGACGAAGACACAATGGTTGCAAATTGACTATCTGGATCTTGCTACTCCTTTGCGTACTTTATCTCCAAAGTTTTTGCACACCACCAATTTCAACTATTGCAACACAAGACTTCACTTTTGATTCACTATTCTCGTGCTACTTCCTTTGCGTTCTTTATCTCTAAAGGATCCTTTGTGTTATTTATCTCCAAAGGCTTTCACAAGACCGTAATCCTATTATGAATGTCTTGCACGAAAACTCTCAAATCACTTAATGATCTTGGAGGACAAACCTGCGGTTTTTCCGGATGAAGACCCCTACAAATCTCAACTCAATATTCTTGACTACAGAAGAATCTGCTTGGACATTATTGAACATTGTTTAGATGGAACCTCAACAAAATATCGTTACAGTGATTTGTAAGTGTGTATGCATAGGTTGGAGGATAAAGGTGAAGAGCAATTGCAGGAAATTTTTATGGTATCATCAAGTTGGAATGGTGCATGAAAGATGTATATATAGTTATGGAATTATTAAGGCAAGGAAAATTCAGAATTAAAAGAATATAGAAAATTTGTCTCTTGAAATAGTATGAGTCGGCATGTAGCTTGCAAGAGCCAGCTCATAGTGTTAATTTTAACAGCATGAGCTTGTCTGAAATGGCCTATGAGACGGCCTGACCAAAACAGAAAGAAACAACTTATCTAGGACAGTGGATGAACCAGCCTGAAATGGCTTATGAATCGGCCTGTAAACGCATTCTTAGTGCAGAAAATAATTTTTTTCAGACTAAGTCAGTTTTAACTATGTTTCTAATGATTCCTATGACCTCTAAATTCGCAGGGTATCACCTAAACTCAGAGATATCTCATAATATACATAAATGTTATATTCTTAGAGTTTTGAAATCGTGCAAAATACATCTTGATGAAGGTTGTACTCACAGTACAATCTACCATATAGAATTTATAATTTTTGCTAAAGTCAAAATTGCATAAAGTTGAATTTTTTTAAAGTTGTTGATTTATAAATATCAACAATATGATTACATTTTAAAAATTTACTTACTTAGACTTCTTATCGTATAAAATTTTTAATTTTTGTTAAAGTCAAAATTGAAAAAATAAAAATAAAAGGATGGTGTGTAGTTTTTCTTAATTGTGTGCATGTTTGATCTTTAATTTGAACATAAAAAAATATTATTAATGAAATTATTAAGAACTGAAAAAGATAATAATAATAATTTTTATTTATTTGTATATTGATCATATGTTTGTAATTGTAACTCTTGAACAATTTTTATATTAATCATACAAGAGTTGTCAATTAACTATACTTTCAATGATATTTATAATTTGACATTATACAGTCACACAAACAAAATGTTATTTTGACTGTACTTTTAAAAACTTAAAAAGATTGAACTTCATTTTTATTTTGTTATTATTTTGGTATGTTAATGTGAAATGGTTTTTCTATTATAATTTTTTTTTCCGAATTTTTTATTTTTTTGGTTAACAATGTTTTGATGTCATTTTTATTGCTACTTTTTTTGGTTAACAATGTTTGGATGTCATGTTTGGTAAAATATTATAGTGTCATTTTAATTTTAAAAAATATAACAGAATGAAAAAGAATAAATACAAAAGATAAATTAAAAGGATAATTACATAAATGTAATAAGGATTAAAATTATTCGATAAATAATAATAGAGTATAGTATATAAATGTCATAGGAGTTACAGTTATAATTGTTTTATATTTTTAATATATAATATTTATTTTTACTTGAGGTTCATGACTTTAATAGTTGTATTTAATAAACATAGAATTAAGAAGAATGAATTCTTAAATAACATGCATGACTCCCATACTCATATTAACTACGTGAGAATGGAAAGAATGTGGATGAGCTATTTAGAATCCGTTTTTAATCCGTTTTAGTTTTTGATTTTAAAAATTATTTTGTAAATGAATTTTAAAAAAGATTTTTGATAATCTAACTTTTAAAAATTGTTTTAAAGTTATACAATAAGATAAAGTTGTCATTAGTGAAAAGTGTTTTTTTTTTTTTTTACTTCTTTCTTCTTTCTAATTTCTAAAACTAAAAAGGAAAAATCAAAATCTCCAAAATCAATTTTTAGTTTTTAGTTTTTAAAATTTTCAAGTAGAGAATAGTTTCTAAAAATAGTTTTTTAAAATTAAAAATTGTTTTAAAGTTATACAATATTATAAATTTGTTATTAGTGAAAAGTGTACTATTTTTCTTACTTTTTTCTTCTTTTTAATTTTAAAAACTAAAAAGAAAAAACCAAAACCTCCAAAATCTATTTTTATATTTTATTTTTTAAAATTTACAAATAAAAAATAATTTGTAAAAATAGTTTTATAAAAGTAGACTACTAAACAAATTTTACAAAACTAATTTATAAAAATTTTAATTAAGAAATATATATTTCTGGTGTCAAACATGTATGTAGTTAGTTAGTTAGTTGTTGTTACTTTGACTCAAAGACTCATACCGAATACATGATAATGAAGGAAATAATTGTGAATGGTTTATTGAATATTCAAATTTTATTCTATAAATTTGTAAGGTACTACTTGAGTTCGATTCTTGATAGAAATGAGATTTAGTTAGTGAGTCGTCCTTCTAAATTACAAAATCGAATTAATAAATTTACTATGTGAATCGAAGCTGGTTAGTTAAGTTCAAAAAAAAAGTTATTCTATTTTAAATTAAATTTAATAATATATTATTTTTATTTTGATTATTTCTTTAGCTAAACATGTAACTCTAAATTTATAAATTAAAAATAAAAATAATAATAATTTAATTTTATATTATTTGTCATGCGAAGAAACCATAATTGATCGATAATTGACGGATGTGAATCGCGATGATGAACTTGAACTTTCGGTACATTAGAAGAGAGGCTAACCTGCAAGGTTAACACTCTAACGCTCAAGTCAGTATGAAAGCAAAATGGGCGAATAAAATTTTAATTCAAAAGTATCAGAGTAATGTCGCATCTCCCTCTTATATAGTAGGGCGATTATAAGTGTATGTCGATCTATTGCATGGAATATGGAGATCTATATGATTTATCTTGGTTCAAGATCGCCTACATTCTTAAATAGGATAATCCACCTAATCCACATGCGACACATGGATCATACTGCTCTCTAGGCCATGATTACAAAGCCCTTTAGCCAGCTCAGAATAGTTTTCCCCAAGCCCTTGCTCCTACTTTATAGGGGGTTTTGCTTGTGTTTGTCCTTTTATGTAGACTATTAGATCTATGGTTTTAGATTGACAAAAAAATTTGGTAAACCATGGTTCTTAACTGATGTTGAGCAAGATTTCACAACATCTTGACCAACTGTCATGATATTGGAATCAGCTTTTATGGTGTGCCTTACTCTTTCAACATGAAAGAATTCTACAAGGCAAAGTTGGATAGTAGTACTGATGGATGTTTCTTCATAAGAAACAATTTGATTATTGCTAAAGCTGAATATGGTGGAACAAACATGTTGAGAGGAAAAATAGTGTGGATGAAGCAGATGTTGAAAGAACATAATGTCAAGCAAAATTTCATGACATTACATTGTGAAGATTTGAGTGTCATCAGATATCTCATTCAACATGGTTGTAACAAGAATCTTGATAGCCACAATCAACTAATCAAGAATCTTGTTGAAGGAAATTTTGTTACTCTGGAGCATATGGACAACAAGGAACAACTTATTTTTATGTTTAAAGTAAATTAAATTGAGAACATAAGAAGTGGGACTAGAACTTGCACTATTAAATCAATTACAGGTATAGAATAGTGCAACTGATACTTCATCTTTCCTCTATTTTCTGGTGCTTGGGAAGCCTAAGCAAGTTACTATGGTTAAAGAATGGAACATAAGATCTCTACAAGATAGAAAGGATGGTGACAGCACCAAGGAGTGCGGAAGGATCTTTGACAGGGGAAAGAGGTGGAAGACCACTAAAAGTGGTTAACTTTTGTGTGTTTCCATCTGTGTTTTGAAGTGTTTGTTTCCATATGATTTTTTAAGTGTGTGTTTCCATCTGTGTTATTGCTTGTGTGTAATGTGTGTGCTTCCAATTGATTTTACATTTACTCTATTTTTGTCAACTTTTGGCTAAAAAGAGGGAGTAAAGTGTTAGTATTTCTGTTTGTCCTGATGTTATGACACATGTCTTGACATGTTGATTAACATGTTGATATGACTGTATTACTGCTAAGGGGAGAGTAGTTATTATGGTTTCTTATTGTATACAACTATTTTGGGGGGGCATGATTGTCTGTCATGCTTGTTTGTGCTTCTGTTGTTGCTACTACTGCTGATGTGGTTATATGCATAGTGTCTTACCAAATGTTCTAAAATCCTGCCTGTTAGAGCTGTGTGGAAATTTTGATGTGAGGTTGTTTTATCTTCTGCTGCATGTGCCTCTGATGTATGAACTTGGGTAGTTCTTATTTGGTAGGTTTGATTTTCTGGTGATTTGGGTTTTCCCTTGAGGGAGAGTACCAGTTATGTGTGTAATGGGAGTAATGTACCTGTCTGATATTGTCTAGCTCTTGTGCTTTGTTGCAACTGTGTTGTGTGATATCATACCACATGTCTGCACATCTGTCTTCTGGAATTTTGAAGATTGTGAATTGTAACTACATGTAATCAACTTTGATGTAATTTTATGATTGCAATTTGTACAAAGTATACATGTTTGCATTTAGCTTGTGTTTAATGGATGTGGTTTTATTCCTCTTTCCAGAATGAGTGTGCTAAGGTTGTTTTAGCCAAAATTTGCCAAAGGGGGAGATTGTTAGATCCATGGTTTTATGATTGGCATAAATTTTTCTAAAATATGTTTCTTAACTGATGTTTAGCAAAATGTCACAACATCTTGAACAACTGTCATGACAGATTATGTTGTCATGTATACCAGGCAGATGTTGAGCCAGATATCTTGACATCTTGGCCTATTATACAACAGGTATTATTGTTATGTTTCTTTACAAATTTGATTTTGTGAGATCCTTTTGGATATATATCATTGATTTTTGCAGGTTAAGAAAATTTTATTAGGAACAATTCAAATTTGATTTAGTTTCATTAAAAAGGATCCTTGAGACATTTTAGGAAACTTTGAAGATTTGTTCCTATTTTTGTGTGAAGATCTTGCAACTGATTTAAAATTAGAAGATTGGATTTGTTTGAAGAGTCCAAGCCCATACTCCAAGAGTCTATAAATAAGGACTTGCTAAACCTAAAATAGCAAGAATTCAATAAGAAAAATCGAGGGTGCAATATAAGTTTTTAGGGTTTTGGGAGTCTTTTAGAGTTGTAGTGTTTTTCTTTGTATGTCACTCATGTATCTTCTGATACATTGAGGTTGACTGATTTTTCTTAGTTCATAACTTTTAAGCAAAACTCACTCATGAGCTTTTAAGAAAAGAGTTGAGTATTGTATCTGAAGTGTAATATTCTATTTGGTTGTTTTGATTATAGTCTCGGGTTTGTGAATGTAGGTATCACTAAGGTGATTGGAAGTGAGAGGGGGGTCTCATATTTAGAAGGTTTCTAGGTAGAAGTTGCACAAGGTAGTGATTAGGATACAAGTTGTGAACTAGGGTTGTTTAGACTTTGAACTAATACTATCATAGTGAATTTATTTCCTGGCTTGGTAGCCCCCAGAGTAGGTGACGTTATACCGAACTGGGTTAACAATTAACTATGTTCTTTTACCTTCTGAAATTTAATTCTGCATAGTTTCTATTTTTTTCGTTAAAGTTTCTGTTATCAGATGATGTTATAACATTTGTCCTGACAATTTGTTTTTCATTGAGATGTCAATCTTGACATATGTGTTGCAAGTGCCAGAATTTCAATTGGCATCAGAGCAGACACCCTGTTCTAGTTATTGGGTGAAATTCAAGGAGAATATTTCTGGTACTATGGACAAGGAAGGAGGATACAACAACAAACCACCTCCATTAAATGATTCAAATTATGACTGGTGGAAGGTTAGAATGGTGGCTTTTCTGAAATCCATGAACATCAAAGCTTGGAAGGTTGTTTTGAAAGGATGGGATCATCCTGTTATGAAGGACAAAGATATGAATGTGTCTTTGAAGGCAGAGAAAGATTGGTGTGATGATGATGTTAAATTAGCTATTGGAAATTACAAGGATTTGAATGCTCTATTCAATGGAGTGGACAAGAATGTTTCGTTTAATTAATACATGTACTATAGCCAAGGATGCTTGGGAAATTCTCAAGACAGCTCATGAAGGTACATCTAAAATAAAGATATCAAGACTTCAACTTCTCACTACTAAGATTGAAAATCTGAAGAAGCATGATGATGAGTGTAACATCCTTCTAAACCCTACAAATTAATTTAAATAATTTAATTTAAAATCACCATACAAGTGTGTCACGCATCATAAAAACATCATAAAGTCAATTATGCTCCATAACATGGGTTACCGAAAAAGAAGATTAATCATACATTTTTTACCTGGGATGTTACACGACATTCAAACATGTAACACCCCAATTCTACCCCAAGCAATTATGCAAAACAAACCAGAGTTATAAAATTTCAATCATACAAATGAATCGGGACGTCACAAATTCTTCTAACAAATTCATTGCATTCATCGTGGATATATAACACTTTTTCAAACATCGGATGAACCATCAACATAACATCTTTAATCAAATAAATCAACGTCTATGCAGTGGAATTCTTAATAACATCTCTAACAAAACAGCAACTTCGAAACATCTCATATTTAATAATAATCAATTTAAAATTCAACAACTGAAAATCAACGATCAAAAATCAGCAAACGTTCATCCCCCCGAATGTTACATATCAGAGCAATGACACCGACTCGAACTATTGAAGGTATACAACCTTCACTCTCGATTACCTGCACATTACCAACATAGAGGCAACATTCAAACAGAAGGGGTGAGATATCTAGCAATATAATAAAACGCATGATAATTAATATATTAAATTAGATCAACGACATCACCACTTCTCATCTCATAATCAACGACAATCTCAACAATAATATTCATTCATCAGCATAAAAATACGCTTCTTTATGAAATCATATAATGCGACTCAAAACTATGCAAATGCATGTGGCACCATTGGAGCAGAACTCCCATCTCAAAAATTTGCCAATTAATAGAGGCATCAACAAGGCATAGCCTTCATCTCAAAATTTGCCAATCCAGGTCATCTCAACGAGCATAAGCTCCATCTCAAAAATGCAATGTATGCGACACAACCATGAATGTAATGATAACACCCAAGTTAATAACATCTCAAATCATCTCAAAAACATCTTAATTTATCATCTCAAAACATCTCAATTTATCATCTTAGGACATCTCAATTTATCATCTCAGGACATCTCAATTTATCATCTCAGAACATCTCAAAAATACATCTCAAAATAATCAAAATAGTTCATCAAACATCATTTATTTATAAATCATCAGACATCATTTATTTATCAATAACTTCTCATCAATAACACAACAATATTTTAATTTCCACAGTAAGTCAACACTGTCATCCTGTAACTCTAACCTCAAGACCATCACTTTCCTACTGTTATAGCTCAAACAACAGCTTCTAAGCATCTAACGTTCATCGCTCTGCACAAAACAACGTAAAGGCCATCCAACTTCTGACCACGCAACCTCTAACCAACGCTATTTCTAAGTACACAACTTCTAATGATGCAACCTATGGGCGACACAATCTTCTGACTACTATAACTTCTGACCAATGCAACCTCGGATCAGATGCAACTTCTGATCATCACATCTTCTGATCACCCAAACTCTGATCATCACATCTTCTGACCACTCAACCTCTGATCAGATACATCTTCTGATCATCACATCTTCTGACAAATGACATCTTCTGACTAATGCAAACTCTGTCTAGTGCAACTTCTAACATCAGAACTGCTACCTTTCACTATGCCATGCATCTTCTAACAGCTTACGTCTAACTTCAGAACTTCTATCTTGCACTAATCTAACATAACTCTAGTCAACATACTTCTACTGTCAGAACCTGCTACTTTTTATTTCGTCCTACTATTTTGATTCTTTGCCTGTTATCAACCTAATTAAGAACAGTATGCCTAACGCCATCCCTAATTGATTCATTGTTCTAGACAATAACTTCTGGTATCCATCACGTACAGATCTACATTTTTCATTACTGCTATATTCAATGTTTTCTTCCCTGCATCTCACTAAGGTTCCATAACTAAAGCCCTAAAACTTATTATAATCACGTCAATTCATCACCCATAATTACCCTAAAATCTTACAACATTTTAACAGCATCAAGACATCAATATTCATCAAAACTCATAAAATCATCATCATACATCATCATATACATCCAATTCAGGAACAAGACAACAATCATCACTAATCCCACATAACAATCATCATAAACCTAATTATAGAGTTAAAACCCCACCCTTACATTGGATTGAAGGTCGCTCTACAATTTCCGGTTGGATTCACGTTCTTGTCGTTTTCCACTTCTCTAGCAGCTTGCACGTTCTCTTCCAAATCCTTATTCTTTCTACTGCTTATTTCTTTCTATTCCTTATAACAAATAATAAAATAACCCTATTATTCTATTATTCCTTATTGAGCTTAAAACCAACACACCCCCTTATTACTTTTACTCTCTCAAAATAAGCCCACATTAAATAATATTACACTTTTAATATTATTTCACCACATAATATTATACCTCTAATATTATTTCTCCACTTAATAAAATAAATCCAATTAATTAAAACACATCTTAATAAATATTCCAAAAATAATTTAATTAAATAATTAATTAAATTACGGGCGTTACAACTCTCCCCTACTTAGAATATTTTCGTCCTCGAAAATTTACCTCAATCAAACAATTCAGGATAGGAGTCTCACATCTTGCTCTCCAACTCCCAAGTCATGCTTTCACCAGCAGCTCCTAGCCAAACCACTTTAACCAAAGCAATCTCTTTTCCCCTCAGAGACTTCATTTCACGATCCACGATCTGTACAAGCATCGTCTCCATCGTAAGATTATCCCGTACTTGCACGTCGTCCATATGAATCACATGAGATGAATCTGAAATATACTTCCGAAGTTGCGACACATGAAACACATCATGCAAATTTGAAAGATTAGGCGGTAAAGCCACCATATAAGCAACATTCCCCACTCTCTCTAAAATCTGATACAGTCCAATAAAACGAGAAGTGAGCTTCTTAGACTTCATTGCTCGCCCAACACCAGTCACATGTGTAACTCTCAAAAACACATGATCACCAGCTTAGAATTCTAAATCCTTCCTTCACTTGTCATGATAACTCTTCTGTCTACTTTGTGAAGCTTTCATATTTTCTCGAATCAACTTCACCTTCTCAGTAGTCTCACGAACAAGTTCAGGTCCAAGTACCACACTTTCAACAAATTCATGCCAACATAACAGAGTTCTACATCTTCGACCATACAATGCTTCAAAAGGTGACATCCCAATACTAGAATGGTATCTGTTATTATACGTGAACTCTATCAACGGAAGATAAGTCTCCCACAAACCTCCCTGCTCAAGAACACATGTCCTCAACAAGTCTTCTAACGATTGAATCGTCCGTTCAGTCTGACCATCTGTCTGAGAATGATATGCTGAACTCAACCTCAACTTAGAACCCAACGCTTCTTGCAAACTCTTCCAAAAATCAGAAGTAAATATTGGATCTCTATCTGACACAATGCACAAAGGAACATCATGCAGCTTCACAATCACACTAATATAAATCTCAGCCAACTTCGACACTGGAAAACTGATGTTAATAGGAATAAAATGAGCTGACTTCGTAAGCCTATCAACAATCACCCAAATCGAAACATGTCCTCTTAAAGTATTAGGCAACCTTGTCACAAAGTCCATTGAAATGCTATCCCATTTCCATTCTGGAACTTCTAACGGTCGCATCAATCATGTAGGCTTCTGATGTTCAACTTTCGACTTCTGACAAGTCAAACATGCATACACAAACCGAGCCACATCACTCTTCATCCCAGGCCACCAAAAAAAACCTTTCAATTCTTGATACATCTTCGTAGCTCCTGGATGAATACTCAACTTACTTCTATGACTCTCTTCAAGTATCACTCTCTTCATCTCAGCATCATCAGGAATACAAATCCAGTTACGAAACCTCAACACACCTTGCTCATCTAGCTTAAAATCGTTATTCTCAGATTGATCAATCCCAACCATCAAATCTACCAGTTTAACATCCAACTTTTGAGCTTCTCTGATACTATCTAAAAATTCATTATTAATTTTCAACATACCTAACATAACACTTTGTGGAGTAACCTCGCAAACTGAGCTCATATCTCTGAACTGCTCAATCAATTCCAACTCTTTAATCATCATTGCTGACATATGTAAAGTCTTTCGACTCAACGCATCAGCTACCACATTCGCTTTTCCTAGATGGTAATTCAAACCAAAATCATAATCCTTTAACAATTCCAACCATCTTCGTTGCCTCATATTCAACTCCTTCTGATCAAACAAATACTTTAAGCTCTTATGGTCACTAAACACTTCAAATCTAGAACCACAAAGATAATGCCTCCAAATCTTCAATACAAAGACAACAGCAGCAAGTTCTAAATCATGCGTAGGATAGTTCTTCTCATGAGTCCTCAACTGCCTCGACGCATAAGCAACTACCTTAACATTATGCGTAAGCACACCTCCTAAACCCATCTTAGAAGCATTACAATACACTACAAAAGGCTCTCTTGGATTAGGCAATGTCAAAATCGGAGCCGACGTCAACCTCTTCTTCAATTCTGTAAAACTTTCTTCGCACTGAACATCCCATATAAAAGCTCTACCTTTACAAGTCAACTTAGTCAACGAAAGTGACAACTTAGAAAACCCTTAAATAAACCTTCTATAATAACTAGATAATCCCAAGAAGCTTCTAATCTCAGTAGCTGACTTTAGAGTTTCCCACTGCAACACAACATCAACCTTCGATGGATCTACAACAATGCCACTAGCTGAAATCACATGACCAAGAAAACTAACCTCTTTTAACCAAAATTCACACTTGGACAACTTTGCATATAACTTCTTCTCTTTCAAAACTTGCAATACTACTCTTAAATGTTCAGCATGCTCTTCTTCTAACCACCACCGATACTACTCTTCTTCAAAATATCATCAATGAACACCACCACGAACCAATCCAAATAAGTATGAAAGATACGATTCATGTATTCCATGAATACTCCCGGCGCATTAGTAACACCAAAAGGCATCACCGAATACTCGTAATGTCCAAAACGTGTTCTAAAATCCATCTTCTAAATATCTTCATCCTTCACTTTAATCTGATGGTAACCCGACCTCAAATCAATCTTACTAAACACACGGGCATCCACTAATTGGTCCATCAAGTCATCTATTCTTGGAAGCGGATACTTATTCTTAATCGTCACTTTATTCAATTGTCTGTAATCAATACAAAGCCTCATACTTCCATCTTTCTTCTTTACTAACAACACTGG
Organism: Vicia faba; assembly: GCA_948472305.1. Lineage (NCBI taxonomy): Eukaryota > Viridiplantae > Streptophyta > Magnoliopsida > Fabales > Fabaceae > Vicia > Vicia faba. The sequence continues at coordinate 669,201,713 of OX451737.1, forward strand.
AGCTCCCCACGGTGATACACTTGGTCTTACAAACTTCTTCTCAAGTAACTCTTCCAATTGCTTCTTCAACTCTGATAACTCAGATGCAGACATCCTGTATGGTGCCATAGACACATGTCTGGTACCAGGTACAAGATCAATAGCAAATTCAACTTCCCTCTCTGGCGGTACATCAGAAATCTCATCAGGGAAAACTTCAGGAAATTCACACACTACCTACAATTCCTTAATTACGGATTGAGTCTCTACAAATAGTGACGCCATCAACGAAAACATATGTGCTTCCTCCTGCATCAACTTCCTCAACTGTCTAGCAGACAGCATACCATCTTCCTCTTCAGGAGTAGAAAACTTCACAGACTTGTCATAACAGTTAATATGAACACAATTATGCTCTAACCAGTTCATACCCAAAATTACATCCAAACCTCTTAACGGTAAACAAACCAAATCAACAACAAAGTCTCCGTCGAAGATCGATAAGGGACACTTAAAGCATACAAAAGAAGTAGTCATCGACCCCTTGGATGGAGTATTGACGACCATTTCTCCATTCAAAGAAGACAACACAAGACCCAATCTTTCAACACAATCAGCAGCAATATAACAATGTGTAGCACCAGTATCAATAATAGTGATTAAAGGAGTACTATTAATGAAACATATACCTCTAATAAGTCCGTCCTCAGCAGTTGTTTGGTCCTCAACCAAAGCAAACACTTTACCACTTGACTGATCCCTCTTCGGTTTCAGACACTGGCTACCAATGTGCCCTTCTTCTTTACAGTTGAAACAAACCACACTCTTGTGCTCACACTCAGATACAACATGTCCGTTCTTGCCACAACGGAAACACCTCTTCACTTCAGTAGTGCACACATTACTCTTGTGTCCAGGTTTCCCACTGTTGTACCCCAAAATTTGCCCTCCCATATTCTTCAAGAAATTGCCAAGCCAAGTCATAAAACTCCCCCAAGGGTTGCACAGTCCAACTGTCTCATATACAGTCAAAACTAGGGTTTGTGTTCTGACCAAGAAAAGGTAGTTTTCAAAGGCCCAATCAAGTCTCACATGCCTACAAATATGGTCAAGCATCCTCATATCAAGTTTCAAGGCATTCAGCTCAAAATTGCACAGTCAAAACCCTAAATTGCACTACAGTCAACTGTAGGGGCAAAATGGTCATTTGGCAGTCAAAAGTTCAAATTTTTGGTCAACATATCATTTTGAAGCCACAAACATCATTTGATCAATGCTTGATCATGATTCTCAAAATTTGGCTCAGAAAATCATCAAGATGCAAAAGTTTCCTTATTTGGACAGCTGAAAAAGTCAACTGAAATTGACCAGGGCATAACTTTCACATGGATTATCAGAAAAATTCCATCCAAAGCTCATTTTGAAGAGAAAGACATTTCCTACAACTCATCTTCATACTTCAAGTCCAAGAAATGCTCTCACAAAAAGTTATCAATTTCAACATTATAGGTCATTTTCAAAAGTCAACAAAAAGGGACTTTAAGTCAAAGGCCATAACTTGAGATTGGAAAATCAAAATGACATGGGACCAAAGGCATTGGTTAAAGGACTCAAAGACCTTTCCAAAATGTCCAAGAACATGAGAAAAGCTTAAAAATTGAGCAAGATATGCATTGGAGAAGTTGGGAAATTTTTGTGAAATGGCAAAAGTCAACTATCCTTGAAACTTCAATTTTTGACAAAAGGGCCCACTTTCTTCCACTTGATTCAGCCTTGTCATGCCACACACGTGTCCCATGATTAATTTCAAGATCAAACATTGATTTTTCTATTTTATTTAATTTCTATTAATTTCATTCATTTTAAATCTTTAATAATTCAAATAAAATTTAAAAATCAATGGAATAGTGTCATTTGAATTTGAATAGCTTCCATATATCATGTGCCAGCTCACAAACTCATGCTAGGGTTAGGTTGTACACCAAGTCTTGGTTTTGCTTAAAAAAGGGAAAGTTTGTTAATGGTGAAAAACCTAAGACTAGTTCTCTCATGGGCATGGATCAAGGCCAGCTAATGACTTAATTCCCTTCCCTCATAAGTACTGAGTCTAACCCTAATCACAGGACACTGAATGCTGCGCTCAAAGACCATAGACAAACTTGAAGTTTTCTCCATAAAAAGCAATTCTGAAATCATTGTTTCAGGTGGATTCAAGGCATAATACTGATCCCATTAGCTTCCTTGGGTAACATAGAACGTATTGCAATCAAGAACATCAATCCCAACGCGTTGAATTGGTATACAGAAACTCACTTTTCCCTTATATTTTTCAAATTCGTATTTCCAGATTCAAACGTTTTCATGGCATTTTAATTATGCATTTTGATTGAGTAATGTGTTCTGAAGCTAACTGGATGAGTTAATTGTGTTCTTATAAGCTATACGAGAAATCGCCATGGTTATTTTTCTAGGGTTTACAGAGCTTTAATTTGGGGCTTTTGCAATGGGGAAAAATTAGCCCACGAAACCATGACCATTCAAATCAGCAAGCTTGGACGAAGAAGAATGAATGTTCGCGCTCAATTTATAGAGCCCTGAGGCTTAATCGCTATTTTTCCAAAAGCCCTCTAAAACCACGCTCTGAAAACCGTTGCCCAATGTTTTAGTTTACAGGGACGACGAAGAAGATGGAATTGTGGCATCAAGTGATTCGTTGGTTTAAAAATTGGCGCGTTGACTCCCACTAACTTTGCTTTTCTTTTATATTGTTTAATTGTTATTATATATTAACAACGCACCAAATGGCGTAGTGGTCCAGGTGTTGGCTGGTGAGGTGCAAGACCTGGGTTCGATTCCCAGGTCTGTATAATATTTCATGCTATTTTTCAATTCCAACTCCTATGCAGCGCTTATGTGGACAACCACCATAGTCCCTCACCATCAAGCGTGACACGTCCCCCTGGAGATCAAACCAAGGGCACAGATTGGAAGTACACCCTAAACTCCAGTCAACACTGAAGCATGCTAGCAAAAAGTCAAAGAAGGCCATGCTTAATTGGGCCAGAATTCTAAAGCCAACACCTCACAATTGGGGCCTGAACCCCCCCCTGGTTTGCTTCTCTATATTTTTTATTTTTTATCTTCAATTATGATTTTATTTCCTTTATTAATTTAATTAATTATTTTTTTTACAAAAATACAAAAACTTCCTAAAAATCAGAAAAGACCAAAAAAATATAATAAATATTCTATTTTAATATGTTCTTGTAAATAATTGTACAATTAAATATTAGTTTAATTAGGTTTATCTTAATTCTTTTCATAATAAAACATAAAAAATATAGAATTTAGGCTTAATTTTTAATTTTTCCTTTTATCATAATATTATTTATTTATTTATTTTCATAATTAAATTGTACATAAAAATTAGGGTTTCATTTAGTTAAAAATTTCAATATTTTCTTAATAAAAAAAAAAAAATTAGAATTAGGGTTTGACATTTTATTTGAATTTGAATTAATTCTCTTTTTCTATTAAATCTAAAAAAACATTTTCTTTTAAATTTTAATTTCAATCCTTCATTAACTTTAATTTTTTGCAAAAGGGTCCAACGCCCATGTTCGTAATTTATTTAATTTCGCGCATTTATTTTATGTCGTTTATTATAATTATGTAATTCTCCCAAAGCGTTGTAACAATTTTACTTCTCGCACTTTTATTTTATTGCTTTATTTATTTTCCGTCAAATCGGGTCCGGTTTAATTTTGGCGATGTGGACCCGCGCCATTTGTAATAGCTTTAGTTTTATTTTCCCGCAAAACTTTTAACTGTTAAAAAGCATGAAAGAATGTATGGCCTTAAATAAAATCAAGCGTAGATCACAATGAACATGACAAGATAAATGCAAATGAAAACGACACACAAATCACACACCACCCCTAGGGTACGCCTCACTGTTGCCTTGCCTCGAAAGGTGATCGTCGAGTAGAGGACGTCTTAGTAAGTCCTCATGATCCGGGAACCTGGCATGAGGGTAGCTTTTAAGGTGTCTTCCCATTGCTCTGGTGATCACCATGTCCCTACAAACTCGAATTGACCCGAACACCTCTAACGGTGGTGCTACCTACCTCTCAATGGTGGGATGGCATTACTTTAAAGGACATTTACACAGACGAATTCCTTAGGGTAGGTAGACGACTCATGGATACTTGCTCTCTTCAAAAAAAACTGAAATCTTTTCACACCGACACTTTTCAAAAGCTTTCAAAGCAATTTTTCAAACACTCTGACGTACGAGTCGAACTGAAATTTTTCAAAGAAACTTTTTAAACCCACAGTTGAAAAGCAAACAAACAATTTTGAAAACACATTGAGCAAGTATCTAAGAGCCCATGGATAACCATGGATAGAAAGGGTGCTAACACCTTCCCTTTCTATAACCTACCTCCCGAACCGAGAGCAATCTCTATAAGGAATTTTTCTGTGCTTTTGTCCTTTCCATTTGGAGAAAATAAAAGACGGTGGCGACTCTTGCTTCCGCGACATTTCGCGAACCAGCTTTAAAACAGTCAGTTCCAGATCCACCGATCACACCCACACTTAAAGCAAATCACACCAGCAGGATCATCTCCCCCACTAGTCCTATGACCATGAGCAACTCTCTGTTTACCTTTACCAATTGGGGCATCATAAGGTTTACCACAATTCTGTGGGTGCTTACCCCTCTTCTCACTGATAATCTTGTAATGAGCATTATTATCTTCCTCAAAAATTCTGCAGCTATCAACCAAATCAGCAAAGACACGGATTTTCTGATATCCAACTGCCTTCTTAATCTTCGGGCGCAACCCGTTCTCAAATTTAATACACTTCGAAAACTCAGCATTTTCCTCAGCGTAATGCGGATAAAACTTGGTCAACTCAGCAAACTTGGCAGCATACTCAACAACTGACATATTTCCTTGCTTCAGCTCAAGGAACTCAATTTCCTTCTTACCACGGACATCTTCAGGAAAATACTTCCTCAAAAACTCCCTACAAAACACAGCCCAAGTGACATTCTCACCTGCAGCTTCTAACTTTCGAAAAGTCTCTAGCCACCAGTCATCAGCCTCGACTGCTAGCATATGAGTCCCATAAAGAACCTTCTGTGCTGGAGTGCAATCCATCACGCGAAATATTCTCTTAACTCTTTCAACCATTCCAATGCTCCGTCAGAATCATACTTTCCCTTGAACGTAGGTGGATTCTCTCTCTAGAAAGTCACCAAGCTACGAGATCCAGCATTCTCGTCAGCATTCGACTGATTTTCCATCGCATGAGCCATTGCTTTTAAAGCAACAGCAAGAGCAACATCATTCCTTCCAGCCATCTCAACTTCTCACTACAACATAAACAACGATTAGAACTCAAATAACAATACTTAATTGTTAGACAACTACGACTCGACGACAAGTTCAGATCAACCTTTTGCTCTGATACCAACTTTGTAACACCCCAATTCTACCCCAAGTAATTATGCAAAACAAATCAAAGTTATAAAATTTCAATCATACAAATGAATGGGGACGTCACAAATTCTTCTAACAAATTCATTGTATTCATCGTGGATATATAACACTTTTTCAAACATCGGATGAACCATCGACATAATATCTTTAATCAAATAAATCAACGTCTACGCAGCGGAATTCTTAATAACATCTCTAACAAAACAGCAACTTCAAAATATCTCATATTTAATAATAATCAATTTAAAATTCAACAACTGAAAATCAACGATCAAAAATCAGCAAATGTTCATCCCCCCGAGTGTTACATATCAGAGCAATGACACCGACTCGAACTATTGAAGGTATACAACCTTCACTCTCAATTACATGCATGTTACCAACATAGGGGCAACATTCAAATAGAAGGGGTGAGATATCTAGAAATATAATAAAGCGCATGATAATTAATATATTAAATTAGATCAACAACATCACCACTTCTCATCTCATAATCAACGACAATCTCAACAATAATATTCATTCATCAGCATCAAAATACACTTCTTTATGAAATCATAATGCGACTCAAAACTATGCAATTGCATGTGGTACCATTAGAGCAGAACTCCCATCTAAAAAATTTGTCAATTAATAGAGGCATCAACAAGGCATAGCCTTCATCTCAAAATTTTCCAATCCAGGCCATCTCAACAAGCATAAGCTCCATCTCAAAAATGAAATGTATGCGACACAACCATGAATGTAATGACAACACCCAAGTTAATAACATCTCAAATCATCTCAAAAACATCTCAATTTGTCATCTCAAAACATCTCAATTTATCATCTCAGGACATCTCAATTTATCATCTCAGAACATCTCAAAAATACATCTAAAAATAATCAAAATAATTCATCAAACATCATTTATTTATAAATCATCAGACATCATTTATTTATCAATAACTTCTCATCAATAACACAATAGTATTTTAATTTCCACAGTAAGTCAACACTGTCATCCTGTAACTCTAACGTCAAGACCATCACTTTCCTACTGTTATAACTCAAACAGCAGCTTCTAAGCATCTAACGTTCATCGCTCTGCACAAAACAATGTAAAGACCATCCAACTTCTGACCACGCAACCTCTAACCAACGCTATTTCTAAGTACACAACTTCTAATGACACAAACTTTGGGCGACACAATCTTCTGACTACTATAACTTTTGACCAATGCAACCTCGGATCAGATGAAACTTCTGATCATCACATCTTCTGATCACCCAACCTCTGATCATCACATCTTCTGACCACTCAACCTCTGATCAGATACATCTTCTGATCATCACATCTTCTGATTAATGCCAGCTTCTAACTAATGCAAACTCTGACTAGTGCAACTTTTAACATCAGAACTGCTACCTTTCACTATGCCACACATCTTCTAATAGCTACGTTTAACTTCAGAACTTCTATCTTGCATTAATCTAACGTAACTCTAGTCAACATACTTCTACTGTCAGAACCTGTTACTTTTTATTTCGTCCTACTATTTTGATTCTTTGCCTGTTATCAACCTAATTAAGAATAATACGCCTAACGCCATCCCTAATTGATTCATTGTTCTAGACAACAACTTCTGTATCCATCACGTACAAATCTACGTTTTTCATTACTGCTATATTCAATGTTTTCTTTCATGCATCTCACTAAGGTTCCATAACTAAAGCCCTAAAACTTATTATAATCACGTCAATTCATCACCCATAATTACCCTAAAATCTTACAGCATTTTAACAGCATCAAGACATTAATATTCATCAAAACTCATCAAATCATCATCATACATCATCATATACATCCAATTCAGGAACAAGACAACAATCATCACTAATCCCACATACCAATCATCATAAACCCAATTATAGAGTTAGAACCCCACCCTTACCTTAGATTGAAGATCGCTCTACAATTTCCGGTTGGATTCACGTTCTTGCCGTTTTCAACTTCTCTAGCAGCTTGCACGTTCTCTTCCCAAATCCTTATTCTTTCTACTGCTTCTTTCTTTCTACTCCTTCTAACAAATAATAAAATAACCATTTTATTCTATTATTCATTATTGGCTTAAAACCAACACCCCCCCTTATTACTTCTACTCTCTCAAAATAAGCACACATTAAATAATATTACACTTTTAATATTATTTCACCATATAATATTATACCTCTAATATTATTTCTCCACTTAATAAAATAAATCCAATTAATTAAAACACATCTTCATAAATATTCCAAAAATAATTTAATTAAATAATTAATTAAGTTACGGGCGTTACAAAACACATCTGATAACTTACCTAGGATGTCACACCGACATCCAAACTCATCTGAACAACATTGCAGCGGTAGATTTGAAAACATATAATCAAACACATCATTGATCTCATAAAACCTTTTCAACTTCAATCAACATAAATAAGAGAGTCATAATATTTTACTCTCAACAGCATAACATATAGGTTCAACAAACAATCAACAAAAGTAAATGACATAGAAACAGTTCTCATTTCGATGTTACATGATCAGAGCAAGACCCTACTATAAATAAAAGACACTAAATGGAAGACACTTCAAGAGATATCCTTCCACTTACTTCAACAATGCTACTCCTAAGAATCTGCATGTTACCCACGTAGAGGCAACATTCAAACAGAAGTCGTGAGAAATCACAATCAATAATCAAAAGACATATACAGAAAGATAGAATATCAACACATAACATATTTTGCATAATCTCAATCACAATATATCAATTACATTCTCACACGAAACACATCAATCAATCACAACTCAACAAATATAACTTAACAAATGTACATATGACTCGTTATGCAATACCAACTCACTACGCAACCCTATGCATATGCATTTGGTACCATATCATCAACAATTAGTTCACTCGGAAACCGGGTTCACTTTGCTCGAACCCCAAATCCACCCAACTTGGATCTGGGACAAGTCACCAATCCACCCTGCTCGAATTGCAACTTGCCTCTTTCATCAATAACAATGACATCATGAATGCATGTCAAAGCACGTCAATGCAAAAATGTAAGGTTTAAAGTTCCCTCCCGATAATAAATAACATGCATTGACCCACGATAATAGTTCACCTTACTCGAACAATCATCCAGGAACACAATAGCAATATTAATATTATTCCACATCAATATCATTAAACATTTCAACATCAATACTCACCATCATCCAACCCCCACAATAATATACTTATAAAGTAAACAAGTATTCAATAAAAACATAGTAACCAGGCACAATACAATCATTTGTATATACACAACCATCTCTCATAAAAAATTATAAAATTAATTAAAATTATTTT